>PVIH01003503.1:70587-159762 GCA_004025045.1 Sigmodon hispidus
AGAGAATTTGGAGGGAAAGATGAACACAGAGAAAATATGGGTGTAGCAATCTTATTTGTATTTCTTCCCTTGATGAGCCATGCTTATCATTCTTGTCCTCTGTATAGTTATTGTTAACTCTTCCACATTTTAAATTCTTTTTACTGTGTTTTTTTTTGATAAATACAAAATAAAGAAGGAAAGAACAATAAAAAAAAAAACAAAAAACAAAAACAAAAAAAAAAAAAGCTAGTGTTGGGGCTGGAGAGATGGCTCGATGGTTAAGGGCACTGTCTGCTCTTCCAGAGGACCAGGGTTCGATTCCCAGCACTCACATGGCAGCGAACAACTGTCTGTAGTTCCAGTTCCAGGAAAAAAAATAAAGTTTAAAAAAAAAAAAAAAAAGAGTGGCTGAATGCAAATACATGTATATGCACATAAATTAAATGTCAAATGGAGAGAAGAAAGAAAGGGAGGAAGAAAGGAAGGAAGGAGGGAAGGAAGGAAGAGAGGAAGTCTCCTTAAACTAAGATAAAATGTTGTGTACTTTTTCTGTTGCTTGTTTGTTCTGTTTTGTTTTGCTTTTAAGTTACAACAGAACTTAAAAAATTATAATGGATAATTAAATTTATGGAATTCAATGGTATAAATAATTATGAATTGACTGCTCTGTGGATTAGCACATTGCTTTTTGAAAAAGGTAGAAAGTAAATGCATTCTCTGTCATTATTATTCAACTAACTCACTGTAGAAAAAATGAAAAAATAAAAGAATATAAATTAGTGGGCATTGTTCTGATCTATCATAGATTTATTTATCAATCCAGATAGCTTACTATATTTGATCTTCAGGTCATAATTTTCCACTGCCTGATGTAAAACCACAAGTAAAAAGAAAATATAAAATTAAGATTTTTTCTTTAAGTTCTAGCAGTAACAGAAAAATAACATTTAATAAAAAACAAACAAACAAGAAGTTGTTTATTTGAAATGACTGTCTTGGTCTTAATCTGAAAAACAAACAAACCTCAAAGACATGCTGAATTTCCATTTTTAGCAAGGAGAGTCAATCCAGGGAAAGAAATAAGGACAACAAGCAGACATACAAACAAGGGGTGTGCTAGTGAATAAGCTACAGAATAGAGTGATTTCTACAGACTAAGCTTGTCAGAAGCTTAATAAATGCATCACAGTATAGTAGTTGCTGACAGGAGTGTAGAGAGGAAGATGCATGGAGCTAGCCTCCTGGTGTCCGTTTGTATATGGCTATATTCTTCCTTTCTTCTTAGCTCCAAAAGGACTCTTTAGAGTCACAAAGCTAAGCATAAAAGGTTACAGCAAGAGACAAGAAATGAATACACAAGGAATTGTGAGCTTGAGTTTATATTAAATCAGCCAGTTCCAGTTCACACACAGGATTTGTCATTGCAGTGGTCAGAAATGGTGGCCATCAGCTCTGGAGCATTTGAAACCAAGGGAAGTCAACTGAACTGTTTTATGTGAAAATGTTTGAGTTATTGCTGACAAACCCATTCATAAAGGACATAAAAATGAAATAAACAATTCCAAAAGTTAACTTCTTGAAAATAAATTTGAAAAGTAAACAAGATAGTGACTTCCTGTAGAAATAAAATAGAATAAGATGGAAAACAGAAACAATAAAAAAAATAAAATAGAGAAAATCCAGCATAATTCAAATATGTGTATTAATTATAAAAATGTTAGACAGATATGGTGATGCATGTCTATGATCCCAGCACTCGGCAAGCTAAGTCAGGAGAATCTTGAATTTCATATTAAACTAGAAAATATCCTGACACTAAATGAAGAGATGTGTGAATGAGTGGGAAAAAAAAATCCAAAATTTATCATACAGAAAAATATAACTATCTTCTTAAATTAAAATATATATTTAGAGAATGAAACCATAGGAGAGAGTAATATGGGAAAAAGAGAAAGGAGGAGAGGCT
This sequence comes from Sigmodon hispidus, assembly GCA_004025045.1. Lineage (NCBI taxonomy): Eukaryota > Metazoa > Chordata > Mammalia > Rodentia > Cricetidae > Sigmodon > Sigmodon hispidus. Next base: position 72,536 of record PVIH01003503.1, read on the forward strand.
AACAGCCATGGGACAGAAAAGTAAGAAGGAGGTTAAAGGAAGTAGAGAAAAGGGGACAACACTCTGGGGGAAAGAGGAGAAGAGAGGAACAATAAAAAACAAATTTTGTATGGAATGTGATAATGAAACCTAATATTGTATGTACTGAAAAAATATAAGGGCAAAAATTATAAGTAGAAATCAATACATGTCCAAATGTAACCCAAAAGAGAAAAGTGGAAGAAAATTTAAGTGTAAAGTTATGTATGAATTATAATTTGAGGGGGTTGGGGTACATGGGTAAACTTGTACAGCCACTTTGGAAATCAGTATGGCAGTTTTTCAGGAAAATGGGAATCAATCTACCTCATGATCCAGAAATAACACTCTTGGTATATACCCAAATAATGCACATTTACATCACAAGGACATTTGCTAAACTATATTTATAGCAGCATTATTCATAATAGCTAGTACTTGGAAACAACTTAGATGCCCGTCAAATGAAGAATGGATAAAGAAGATGTGGTACATTTACACAATGGAGTATTAGCAGCACCCCCCCCCACTAAATTGACATCTTGATATTTGCCGACAAATAGAACTAGAAAAAGAAGGAAAAAAATCCTGAGTGAAGTAACACAGTCCCAGAAAGGCAAACATGGTATGTATTCAATCAGTGAATATTAGATGTAAAACAAAGGACAACCAGGCTACAAATCCACAACTCCAGAGCAGCTAGGTAACAAAGAGGACCCTAAGAGATGGATCACCCTGGAAAACGCAATTAGATAAGATCTCCTGAGTAAATTGGGAGCAGGGGTAAGGAGGTAAGAGGGGGGGTGTATGATGAGAACATGAGGGAATGAGATGGTTAAATTGGGTGAAGGACAGAGAGGGAGAATAAACATGATCCCAGCTAAGACTCCAAGCAACAGTGAAGAGGGTACCTGAACTGGCCTTCTCCTGTCATTGAATAGATGACCACCTTAATTGTCATTGTAAAAACTTTATCCAGAAATTGATGGAAGCAGATGCAGAGATACACAGCTAAGCACTGGTTTTAGCTCTCAGACCAGTTGAAGAGAGGGAGGAGACTTTATATGAGCAAAAGGGTCAAGATCATGATGGATAAACCCACAGAGACAGCTCATCTGAGGTATTCAGAGCTCACTGACTCAGAACTGACAGCTGGGGAACATGCATGGATGACAGTTATGTGGCTTGGGCACTTTGTGCGGCCAGGATTTATTCCTAGCACATGAACGGGGTGTTTGGAGCCCATTCCCTATAGAGGGATATCTTGTTCAGCCTTGATACGGGGTAGAGGGCCGGACTTGTTTCTGCCTTAACTTGATATGCCAGACTTTGTTGACTCCTCATGGGAAGCCTTACCCTCTCTAAGGAGTGGATGGGGTGAGCTGGGAGGAAGCTGAAGGGCAAACTGAAAGAGGAGAAACAGGAGAAACTATGGCTGGTATGTAAAAATAACTCAAATAAAAAAATATATTAAAAAGTTATGTAAAGATTTTAAAATGTTTTGTAAAGTATAAATTTGTTCAATAATAATTTCAAATGTTTTTTAGAAAAATAATCATAGGAAAATTAGACAGTATGTTGGTTTGAATAAGAATTTCCTCCATAGTTTCATAATTGAATGCTTAATCACTGGGGAGTGGCACTATTTAAAAGAATTAGAATGGTTAGGATGGAGGAAGTATGTCCCATACCAACCTCAGTGTCTGTCTCTGCTTCTATCCTCCCTCCCCCCCCAACTTCCCATAGATCAGGTTGTAGTTCTCAGCTACTTCTCCAGTGCTTTGTGTGCCAACAAGCTCCTGGCCATGAGGATTATGGATTAACCCTCTGAAACTGTAAGCAAGTCCCCAGTTAAATGCTTTCTTTTATAAGAATTGCATTAGCCATGGTGTGTCTTCACAGCAATAGAATAGTTACTAGGGCAAGGTATAAATTCAACAATGCAACCAAGAAAACAATTGAGTTAGAGTAATTTAAAATAAGTCTGAAAAGTACAAAAGAATCTAGATTGTAGATATAAATATCATGTAGCCATAATTAAAAGAACTATTAGCAGTAAAAATATTCAAATTGCCAAGCTAGGCTAGGACAGAGATTGAACTACATGCAACTTCTAAGCATTAATAAAATAACACCAAAATCTCCAGTGGAAAATACTAGAAAAAGTGCAGATTGTATGGAGAAATAAAAAAAAATTGTGGTTTTCTATACTAACACAGCAGCAAATTCATTTTATGATAGGAAACATTTCTAACTTTTCCTTTTAATATATTCTTTAAACATAAAAACCAAATTGCCAGAAATAAGATAATTTGGCAAACACATGAATGTAGCTTGTGACTTTAGTGTATATCTTTCCATAACTGTGACACAAGCAGAAGGGTTTGAAGAGATAAGCAACATACCTGATTATCTCGAGCCAATGGAAAATCTGGAGTGTTACCTTTAACATGAATACTCCTCCCTACTTAACACAAAACATTAAACAAATATATGTGACTAGGTGTTAAAGGCTAAAATAATTCAGAGTACAATTTCTGGCAAGAAAACAAAGCTAGAAGTTATTTCTAAAGCTGGAATCTGAAACATTTAGCAAGTGAGCACTACAAATTTTTACATAATTCACATATCTAAACATAAATCACAATAGAAGACCAACGAGTGGTTTAATTAAGAAGTAGTGAAAATAAATCATTTAATTTGTGAAGTATTACTAAAACCATTTAGTTGAAAATTTAGAAAAACAACCATTAAGGTTGCCTAAATAGTCTGCAAGAATAACTAGAAGAATCTATAAAAGAACAATTAATTTTGTTCATGGAATCAGTTTGAGAAAAAAAAAAAAAACTTGGTGAGGAGGTATTCTTTGCAGAGGGGCAGTGGAGTAGGTATTCTTTGCGAAATGACACTACCTACCTACAATGGTACAATAAAGGGGAAATTCCCAGGAAGGGAGTCTAGCTGACAAGGGTGGAATGATCACAACATGCTAGCTGTGAATTTTTCTTGTGGATTAAGAATTTAGTGAAAATTACCAGTTGCATTTATTCAGAAAGTAGTGATTTGAAATACATGGAAAAATCAATTCTGAATACAGAGTTCAGGATATATTAAAAGGACTAGATGATTAGAATGTAGTCAGGGAGAAAATTAATTTAGTGGTTATCATCATGCAGAGCAGAATGCAACATCAGAAAATATATCTTCACTGAAGGGAGAGTACTAGGTGACTTGTTGGGTCCTGAGGGAAGAAGTATGTGAGGAAAAGCAATTTTCTACCCAATTTATTAAGTGAATATTCATTCAATTTTCATAAAAGAGACAGGAAGGAGAGATTTTGGCTCCATTTTTGGACCAGTATAATAGTAGTATACTGTTACACAGTATACTGGTAATAGAGTTATTTGGGAGAGATTAAGATCTTCATTAAAACTTGTTAGGATTATTACTTGCAAATAAAAATTTAGTTTTCTAGACAGGAGTCTTACTGGAGAAACAAACTACTCATAAGATTAGGCTTCATGTCCAGTAGTAGATGCCAAACAGAAAATGAACTCAACAGCATCTTTGGGGGTTTCTTGTTTGCTCTTTTTATATTTTATTTTGTCTTGGTGCTTATTTTTACTTTTTCTTTCTTTTTATCCTACATTTCCTGTGTGTATATATTATGATTTCCAGGTTGGTGCCTTTATGGAATTGCTGAGTATGGAAGAGTGTTCTCTGTAGCTTCGTTTGTATTTTCTTGAGTTCTTTTTCTGCTGTTTGTTTTGTTTGTATCCTTCTATTTCCTTTGTCCTATTTTATTTTAGACTACATTATCCCTTAGAAGTCCATTTTTTTAAAGAGAGACAGAAAAATAATCCATATGGGAGGGCAGGTAGGGAGGAACTAGAAGGAGTAGAGAGAAGGAAGCCCGAATCAGGACATATTATGTGAAAAAAAAAAAAAAAAAAACTGTGTTCAATAACAGAAAATAATAAGTTGAGGGCAACTATAAAAACCCTTGCAACTGTTATTGATTATATGTGGATGGATGCTATAGGTTCAAGAAATGACACCACCAAAAAGGATAAAAATTGAAATGTCCAACAGGAAAAGCAAAATGTGGTCATTATATTGCCAACTGCAAGCAGACAAACATCTGAGCATGCCTGGGAGGGGGTATTACCTTGATTATGCAAATTTGAGTGAGAAGACTTCACTATGAGTGATACAATTCTCTCGACCAGAATCCCAGACAGATTAAAAAGATGAAAACTGAATTAGCATATGCATTTCTCACTCTCTGCTTCCTGTGTGTACATGTAATGTGATCCACCATCTCAAACGTTATGGCCATAATGGATGGCAGCATCAAACTGTCAGCCAAAATAAACCCTTTGTCCCATATTTACTTTCTTTAGGTCAGTTAACAAAGCAATTGGAAACATAAACAAGGCATGATGAAAGAATTTCATGAACAACAGAGAAATTCAGATAAAATACACATTATGAACTAGTAGAGTTTTACAAGGAGAATTAGTCCATCTCATCACATGCTATCACTACTGTCATTTCTATTTTTCTCTTTCCTTTACTGCAAAACAAATATATCAGGAAATCATGTGTCATAATAACATATATTCTAAGATTATGTTTGTAACACAGGAATCAACTGTGTGAATCACTCACTGATTGTGTAATTCATCAAACAGATCAATATTTGAAATATATATATATTTATATATATATTTATATATATATAAAGTACTCAACCATTTTATCAATAATCCCAATTGTTTGGTCAGTCGCATAGCCAAACATGTAAAATGATGGTCTTCATAGGCAGTGCTTCTAGTTCAGATAACCTTTAAGAACCATGGAAGCATAGATGAGCTTAACAGAACCTAAAATTTCCAACATATCCCATTTCTTATTATTTTTGAACTTTTTTCGGAGACAGAGAATTAATCTACTAAAATTTTGCAAACAAAATTTCCATTATATCCAGTTAAGACAATGCCAATATAAAGCTGTAACATATGCTTATACAGAAATTATGTGGGTGAAAATAATAATAACAATATCCTTAATTAATTTATATTTACATATCAGTCAGCCCTAAAAATTTAATGGAGTTTAACTGAAAACATGTGTAAATTTCTATCCTACAAGTACTCTGGAAAACTGTTGTTATACCTTAATATCCTCAGAGAAAGGAGGGTAGGAAGGGAGAAGTGATGGGCTACTTCAAGAACAATGAGATAATTTAAGTTTAAGTACACTGGTACTCTTTATGGCAACAATTTGATCTCTTGGCATTGGGTATCCCAGCAAAAAATTAAAATACTGATTGTAATATATAATTGATTTATTAAAAATGCCACTTCAGGGATTTATTTTTCCTCTCAGGATTTAATGTGAACATTCTTCTCTTCATTGTTATTCAGACCATCAGGCTTTGGGGGATAATCAGTTCATTATCTGGGCTTAAGAATTGACCCTCATACCACTTTCTCTGTTTGGCTTTTCAAAGGTCACGATGCAAATGTGCATGCTTTGCTCCCAGATGAGTCAAGAAGGTGGCCTGACATCTGACACATCCTGTGACTATTAGCCAAATTCTCTCCTTCTTTCACCAAGAAAGCTCACAAGCTGGAGAGGTGTGCACAGTGAGCATGGGAAATACATAAGCAGAGAAAGCCAGAATTGCACTGAGAAACAAACAATGTTAGATAGAGATAATAGGTCATTTCTCCATAATAACAACAAAATATCGGAAATTACCATTTAATACTAGAAAATAAACATAAAGTTTCTAATATCTGCACATAGTTTTTAAAAATATTCATAGCGTGACCCACTTATCTCAGCCCACAAAACAAATTCATCAGGAGTAATCTGTGTCATCAAAAACATCACCTATTTTATGTCTTCTCAGCTGATGAGGAAGGATGCAGAAATGAAAGGATAACAGTGGAGTTAAAATGGATACTACATTCTCTGAGCTGGTCATATCAACCTTTATTGATAATAATAGCACAGAAAGTTATTGCACTTATTTAGACATTTACAACCTCAAGCTTGCAATCACTAATTTCCTCCAAAAGCATCCATATAAACTAAATACACAGTCTTATCTACATTATCAAATTTATCCTGTAGAATGAATGTCTCTTGGTTTCACTATAAGAAAATAAAATAATTTTCTTTACAGTTAGCAACACAATAATACTAATGCACTTGTACCAAAATTGACTGCATGGATTTAGAAGCAACTGAAAGCATTACGAAACAAATAGATGCAATCTCAATAGCAAAATTGAAAGATGGCAGCAAATTATCTAAAAATTGACTTACTCTCTCAATGTTTTCAAACAAAATTTCTGTAGATCTCAAAATAATGAAAAAGGAATGAGAGATAGGTTATGTGTTTTTAAAATGATCATAAATGACTTTACATAACCCAATAGTATAAAGAATATTACTATAAAATCCATATACTCATCCTCAGTCCAGTTTATAAAATAAAATTTTATAAAACTTAAGTTAGGATGACCTTTTTCCTAGTATTATCCTCATCACTATCATCTTCATTCCATATATATCTTAGTTTTCTAAGACAAATAGCCTATAACTAATTGACAATAAATCATATTATAGTAAAGACATATTTCAAATACACTTCATATTAAAGAAGTGTAACAGAACTGAAACAATGGTTGGGCTTTAAGATCACTGACTACTTTTCCAGAGAGCCTGGTTTCAGTTTTCAGCACTCAGGGCAACTCACAACTGTCTGCAACTCCAGTTCTGGGAATCTGACACCCTCTGATTGCTGCCCCAGCATCAAACACACATGTAATGCACAGACATATATGCAGACAAAGCACCTAGACAAATAAAGTAAAAAATAAAAAAAGAAGAAATTGTTTCTGTCAGTTCTAAAAGAGCTTGCTGATGGTTGAAGTCAGATTTTTTTTTTTCTGGATGTTTCCAAAGAACATCGTGATTGGTTGGGTAAAGATACTAGCCAATATAAGAAAATATAATATACATTTTCAATAAAAATGTAGGTAAATACTTACTTTTCAGGATTACAAAAGGCTGTGAGATAGTATCATCCCTTCTATTAATGAGCAAGCACTTTTGATTATTAAATCACACGAAGCAACTCCAGGATATTTTTCAGACTCAGCAAAGGACCTTTCAGGTCCTCTTTAGCATTTTTCTTCCCTTTTATTTCTGTATCCTCTTGACCTCTCCTGTCAAATCTCAGGACAATTTGTCTTTGCTTACTCACCAGGGACAAGGAACTCAAAAGTCCCAGTGTGTCCCTTGGTATGATTACCACATAGAGTTGATTTCTTGGATTCAGTTCTAGTACTATATAACCCCACTGTTTTCCTTCCCAAAATACACTTCTGCCAAGCTAAAGCTAAAAATTACACAAATTCACCTCATTGATGTCTTTGTTTCTGTGTAGGTAAATATGAACTCTTTCAGGGTGACAAGGCCAGCTCTTTTCACAGATTTTTTTACATAATGATTATCAAGTTATATAAATATGGGATGCCTACTATCAAATTTGCACCTATTTTGATTACTTTTGAAACAATATTGCACTTTGAGTGAATGCAATGTACTCCATTTTGATTGAATAAATAAATTCTTTGTGATGTTTTAGGAGACTCAGTGATCTACTAATCTAAAATAAATTCCAGTGGGTTGCATAAATAATAATAAATGTCCCTATTGCGCAATAAAAATATAGTACCTAAACATAATAAAGAACGAGTTTCATTGAGGAACATTTATATCATTCTTGTGTTTTATTTCTAATCTGATTCTAACACCATTATCTTGCTGTTAAATGAAGAATATGAATATAAAAGACAGAGCATGGGAGAAAAGTGGACTACCAGAAGAATTATTTTTTTGATTTTCTCTTTTGATGTATGAGTGCCGGTAGGCTGAATGCCTTTGCTTAACAAACAGTCTACAAATATCTATGCCTTAAAGCAGCAAGAATTTATTTCTATGGGCATGTGCTTCTGGTATGGGCAGCTCTCCAGGGTAGCTGACCTGCATTTGAGAGCTCAGCAAAATTTGTGTTGACTATCACCACTGCAAAGACAGAGCAATTGTTCCATCCATCCACTTAAAGGTGACACTTCTTTATGCTGCTCATGTATCTTTATCATAATAAGTCACTTGGAACTTTTGATTTTGAGGAAGTACAGTTCTAATTCATGCTATGAATATAGCCAATAGTACCTGGATCTTCAATTCTGGCTTTCACTGACTTGACTGGTAACGTAAAACTCAGGAGAGGGAACACAAAGCAGGAGCAGGGACCAATCTGCAGCTCCTACTCCATGTCAGTCAAATTCAAACATGACCCATTAGTTATATTTTCTGAATATCCAACAAATTCTGTTTTCTTGCAGCATATTGGTAAAATGGCAACAAGTTATGTGGGCTTCTTGCTTTCATGGAGATATGAGAGAGATAACAACATTGTCAACTTTGATTTTTAGTGTGTAGCACAATAACCAGGATATAAGACTCACTAAAACAATTTAATATAAGAAGTTAGGTAAAAGGAGAGCAAGGCTGGAAGGAAAGGTGAGAATTAAAAAAAAAAAGGGAGTGTTTATGGAAGGTGTTCCGAGGCAATGATAGAAGCAGTAGGTGTGCTGCCATCTTTGGGTCTCCTACAAACAGTAACTTGAAAGCATACTTGGGAAACGTTAGTGTGTATGTAGAGTCTATGACTGAGTAACAACATCTAGTTCTCCTTTAGTAATAGAAAGTCTAATTTTAACAAAGCTTATGTTGAAGACCATTATTTTCCCTTTCTTTTTCCTCTCTTCCTCTCTCTGTCTGTCTGTCTGTCTCTGTCTCTGTCTCTCTCTCTCTCTTTCTTAAAGGTAGATATGGTAAAGAGGAAATAATCTAAACAACTTCCTGCTCACTTTTTTAATAGGGTAATTTCTCTCTATTCTGTTGTTCGCTAGTATTGCTAGGGAAGACATTTGAACAACAAAACGGAGCTTACGTGTTTTAGATAACAGAACAAAAAGAACTTAGCTTCCCTAAGTTCCAACTACCACACTAGCTAGGCATTACCCAAGTTTAAAAGCATTACTAACGGAGAGCTATAATTCTTTTAATAAGAACCATTACATGGTCTTTGTTTTAGAAGTCAATTAAAGCCACATAGGTAACAGTTTAGTTTAACACTAGCTTAGCGTTCTTGTGTGCACACACATGCACACATACATTAGTGCAATATCTTTTGTTCAAACTCTAAGATAGAAATAATTTAAAAATGTAGCCATAGAGAAAGGTTGAAGAAATGCTTATGGTTATCAGATGAGAAAAGACATACTATATCACAGAAATCACCATTGATTTCATTTTCATGTAACAGTTGTAGAAGCATAAAAAGGTTCCATAATCAAGAGTCTCAAAGATAATCATTCTTTTTAAAGAATGGTAATAATTTGACTTATCTCCTTGAAATTTCTAATGCTTAATTAAAATTAAAAGCAATGAGTTTCTGGGTTTTGATTTTGATTAACCCCAGGCTCATTTTACCATAGACTTGCCCATATGATGATTACTTCTTTTCAATATTTTGTTATCTTCTACAAACTTTCATTAAGAATGTCCACACAAGAGTATCCACATTTATGTTCCTACATGTTTCAAAATTTGTGTGGAAAGAAAGCAGTTATCAGCAATTATGACTTGCTAGGGAAAAAAGCAGTTAAGTTCTCTTCAAACCCCTAAGCAGATACAGTTTCTTAGTTTTAGTATTTAATATATTCCAACACTGGCAGCAGAAGTAGGAAAATGTGTTGTCTGTATTTTCAAGTCCGTTTGTGCTGATGAGAAGCCCTGCTAAGAAAGTAAGAGCAGGAAATCATTCTGAAGTTCATATCCAAGGAGCACAGAAATAACAAAACTCACTTCATCTCTCTGGAAGTTGAAAGAAGGAGGAAAATAATCATCTATAAGGAGGAAAATACCCAAAGAGAAAATAAATAAAATATGCCCATCTCTCAAAAAAAGCCCTAAAGATTTGAGTTCCTTATTCAGCAAATGGGAAGATTCAGAGGCCAGCCTAAGTCACACTGAGCACTGGCCATGCAGCATCACCTATAACCTGTTCCATATTTATCACAGCCAACAAGGCTAGGACAGATTTATTTTCAGATAAACATGAGCTTAGGGAAAGAAATGATTTTGAAAGGCTAAGACCAAACCTGTTCTTTTTTCCTCAGAAGGAATGAGACTATCTTAGGGGACTGCTGTTAGTGTTGTTTGCTTTCATGGTTAAGAGAGTCCACGTAATCCTTTCTGATTATGTGTCTGGAGTAAAAGTAACAGACTTAGATGGAATAATTAAGAACTTTTTTCTTACCTTGGAATAAATAAAAAAAGAGGAAGAAAGTTTCTGGAGATTTCCAGCAGAGTGTGGGCAAACTAAACACTACACTTGTGCTCATTCTGGGTTTTGTGATAGAATAAAACTTCATTTTTCAGTAATTCCTGTATACTATGTAGAAGGCACAGAAAAGTCAGAGACCATGAATACACCAAAGCATCCATGAAAGAATTAGGTAACAATGCCATGATTTTCTTTTGGAAACTGTTTTTAAATAAGTAGAAACATTTTATGGCTTTGTCACTTATTCTATAGTCAGTCTTAATTTAGTGTTATTTTAAACAAATCATACTCAATGATTTTTGCTTATCTACTAGCTATATCTGAGATTTTTTATGTAAAATATATTCTGACATAGTGACTTATCTTTTAAATATCTTTTAAGTGGGCTACATGCCAAAAGAGCTTTTTCTCTATGCTAAACCAATGAAGGAGAAAATTCTATGGCTAAAGAAGGGTAGAAATAAGACTAATAAGTTCTCTTCTATGTAGACAAAGGCACTGAACTATCTCAAAGTTGTGGTGCATGCTATTAATAATTCATAGGTGTTAAATGCTGTAGTCCAAAATAATGAACCTCCAAAGATTTCTACTCCTCAATGCTGGGAACTTATCAGTGTATGGCTTTAAATGGTAAGAACTTCATAGACATGAGTTAAGGTTGAGTAGTAAAGTATTAGAGTACAGTAAAGTAAAGACTGAGTGGATAGGATTAGATCTCCTGGGTGGGACTACCAGGATTGGAAAGTAAGAGAATCTGCTTGAAAGTCAGAGGTTGAAACTCTATTGAGAGATGAAGTCCCTTGGAGCTGACTATGAACATCTATTAAAGTGCCACCCTCTCGAGCAGAATTTCAGTCAGTTCTATTTCTGGCCGTCTGCATCTTCTGCAGCATCAGGACAGAGCAGAATAGGCCATTCCAGAATCTGAGATCAGTCCCACCCAGATACAGAATCGACAATTGTGAAAATCATGACTAGCTCTGCCACAGCAGGTGCGAGGAGCCAAATTGCTTAATTTATAAGTTATGCAGTGTAAGGAGCTTGGTCACAGAAACAGGGATGAATTAAATAAAGACTAAATAAAGTCCATCTGAGGAGACAGGAGGATCAGTCTAGAAAGAAAATGCCACCATGAAAGCAGAACTATAAAGAGTGAAAGAAGAGCCATGTCCCAAAGGAAGGCAGTGATAACATCTGGATTAGTTAAACAACAAAAACAAAATTCCAAAACAGCAACAATGACAAAACAAACAAACAAAACAACTACAAGATAAAACAACTCACCTACTGAACAAAGGAAAACCAGGTTGTTCCTACAGATTCCAGAAGAAAAAATAAATCCAGCTCTATGAAATTCACCCTCTTGATTTCCATTTAAGAATTCTGCTATAAAAGTGTATACAAATAGTATTTCATGATTAATATTTACCAAACTTGTTAATATAAGTTATCATTAAGTGAGTTCACCTATTCCTAGTTATAGACAAAAAGCCTAATATTTTATATAAATATTAAATATTACAGAAGATTAAAAAAGAATTCTGCTTTCTAGAACTGTGTAATAACAAATCTGACTTCCTCCATCTACTATGAATTTAGGTCCTTATGCTTGCCCAGAAAGCACATCAATTGAACCATTTCTTATTGCTTTAATAAAGACCCTTACCCCAGCATATATGACTGACCAAAGCACCCAGAAAATATCCAGTGCCTACCTCACTGTCTTCAAACTAGCTTCCATTGACCTACACAGAGATGCAAACCTACTTTTCAAGCTCCTATTTTGAATATGGAGCCCGAACTGGCCATCTTCTGTAACCAGCCAAGGCTCCCAGAGATGGAATTGGGATGCCAACCCAATTGCAAGACCCATACCTGTTCTGGTGCAAGAGGTGCTGAGGCCATGGTGACTCAAAGCTTATGGGAATGGCCAACTGATGACTGGTCTAACTTAAGACGCAACCCAGGAGAAGGAATTCAGCCAAAACACTAAAATTAGATGACTCAGGGACTAAGATAGTATCAACCATGATCTTTTTAAATAAAGAATTCCTGATGATATTCTGCTATATTCATAGAATCAGTGCCTAGTCCAATCATCATCAGAAAGTCTTCCTCCAGCAGCTGATAGGAGCAGATGCAGACACATAGCCAAATAGTAGACAGAGCTTAGGAAACTCTACAAATGAGAGGGAGGAGGATTGTAGGTACTAGAGAGGTTCTGGGCACCAGAAGAACACAACCCACAGAATCAACTAAGCAGGGTTCACTGGGGGCTCACAGAGACTGTAAATAAATCATAGAGCCTGCATGAGTCTGTGCTAGGTCCTCTGCATACATGCTATATTTGTTTAACTTGAGGATTCTGTTGGATGCCTAACAGTGGAAGTGAGAGTGTCTCTGACTCTTTGCCTTGCTCTTGGGATCCTTTTATTTTACTGGGTTGCCTTCTTCAGCCATGATGTAAATGTCTATGTCTAGTCTTTTTCATCTTGTTATGCTGTCTTTGGTTGATATGAATGAGAGGCCTGCTCTTTTCTAAAGAAAAATAGAGGAGTGGCAGAATGTAGGGAGAGGACAAATGGGAAAAACTAAGAAGAGTGGATGGAAGGAATGTTGGGGAGTAATGGGAGGAATGAATTGAGGGGAGACTGTATTGTATGAGAGAAGAATAAATAAAAATAAAAATAGAAAAAAGATAAGGCTCCTCTTAGAAAGAAATTCTTTGATTTTTACCCTAACGTTGAGGCTGAGAATCACATTAAGGGGTTTAATACCTAAATGTTCTCTCCCTCCAGGTTTTCTCATCTGCCATATTTTGGTCTCCAGACTGGAATACTACACACACACAGTACCCTGAAGTACACATGTCCACATAAGCACATACATGCAAACTTGAATGTGTGTATTAGCCTAACATAAAATCATCTGTAGAATTATTTCCTTTTTTACTTGATTATCAAGATAACCCTTAAGTAAGTTCTTTGAAGATATATGTTACTTTCTCAAGGAAGCATCAGTCTTTGATGCCTTATTATAATTATTAAATTATAGATTTTTATTTCTCCTTTTCATTCTCATCAAAACCTTCATATCATTCTCATAAGATTCCTTGATCATAAGTAGAATGCATATTTTTCTGCTAATTATTTGGCAGCCATGATTAGGCCTATTTGAATTTTCAGTTTTTAATGGAGTACTCTATACAGTAATATTCTAGGCATCCAATGAGTGTTGAACAGAATAATGGGGAAGATGTTCTTTTACAGAAACAATTATTTTTGAACATTCTTTTTGTTTTTTAGGAAAAAAAATGATCACAAAGATTCATCTCTGATTTTTTTATTAGGACTTCTCAAAAAATAGTATTTTGGGAGAAATTGTAGATATTTTTTTTGCAGATACTTTGAAGCTAGTAGAGTTTGAAAGTAAAATGTTTTAAACAGGCTCACATGTGAACACTTGGTTCCCAGCTACTTGGAAATGTAAGGAGCCTTTAAAGGTTAAGCCTTGCTGGTGAAAGAAGTCAGTATGAGAGAGACTTTGAAAAAATCATAACTGTCACTGTTTCCAGCCTGAGGTCTCTGATTCCTAGTTTATGTGATGTGAAAAGATTACAAATGCACACTCCTTCCTTGGTGGACCAAGCCAATCATGCTGTCATGTCCTTCCTGCCATAATGGACTGAACCCTGAAAACCGTGATTCACTGCCAGATATTTTAATTCTAGTGATTCAAAATAGCAAGTCTAGGGCCAATGATCCAACCACACTACCTGAATAAGCAAATTCTCTGCTTCACAGTGTTAATTGCAATTATTTACTTACTTGTAAAAGAGAAACAGCCCTACTTATACAAAAGCTACCATATTTATTACCACAAATGTAAATAAAAGATGAATAGTTAATAAAGAATAATAATGACCTGTGAAGTAGCTTGAAAAGGTCTAGCTGCCTAGAAAGATTAAAAACTTAATTTGTTAACTATACAGACTTGATCATTTTTCATTGTATACATATATCAAATTGTTAAAAAATTACCCACAGATATGTGCAATTATGATAATAAAACTTATTTTATCTAGTATTATATGAGAAAAAAATATTAGAAGTTTTTAGGTTTCAAAGGTTTGAGAAATTATTAGTCATGTGTATAAAGAATATAAAACACAGCTATGAGAATGCAAGATGCTTAAATTTCCAGTCGTAGGGTAGGATTGGCTAAAGTGGAGGACCTAAGATTGGATTTTGCTTATCATTGTAGATTTAAAACTTAGAGTTCAGTATCAAGACTATATATATATATATATATATATATATGTATGACTGTAGTATAATTTTCTGGTCAGACTTAGTCCTAAGGTCTAGAATAGCCCACTTCTGCTGAATTCCCCCCCCCCCAAAAAAAAAGAAAACCATGCTCTTCAGCCTATGGCTCAGGATATTGCTAACTAGCTCTCTAGTCTTAATTTGACCCATTTCCATTAATCTGTCCTGTCAGGTGGCCCATGACTTTCCTATTTTTTACATCTTGCTTCTTGGGCAGCTGGATTGCAATCTCCCTTGACTCCACCCTCCTTCTCCTTTATCCATAATTAGATTTCCCCCCTGCTTTTAAGATGCCCTGACATAGGTCAAGACAGTTCCTTTATTAACAAATGATATTCACAGCATACAGAAAGACATGTTACATCACATGCCCACTTCTTAATGATGTTAATTTATTCTGAAATAATGTGAAATATTGCCTGCTGGTATAAAGGGGAGCAACAAGATCCTCAGTCTGAAACATCTCTCTTCATTCTGTCAAACTGAACATATATAATATGGAACTGTTACAGGCTTTTTTCTTTCTAGTATGTCCTTTTCCAGTCTTTTCTACTTTTGTGAAAATGATAGTAGTTTGTCTGCTTTGATACATTTCACTCTTTCCTAATCAATGATCTAGCCATTAGTCAAGATTAGAATATACACTTGAAAAAAAAATCAATGGTTGTTTTAATCAATATCTACCAGTATTGTCATATTTCAAGTCATTTCACATTTTTTTCCTAGACGATATTCTGTCCTGATTTAAAACATCCATCAGTTTTTCTGTTGTTGTTTTCTAATTTCATTCAAAACCTACAGCTAGAATACTGTTTAAGAATATTACAAGCAGATGAGGCAGAGCTGAGAATTGAAGGACTTGCTTAGCATACCAAAGTGTCTGTGTAGAGACTTCTGAACCATTTTACTTTGTCATTTGTTTATAAATTTATAAGAACTGATCAGAATAAGTGAAGACATAGTTTAGATGCTGTTTCACTCTCTAATTCCCTTTCGTTTCCCCTATGATGACCCTGGTGCCCTTTAAATATTCTTTGCATGGATAAACTTGACCTGTCTCTTCACTCAAAGGTTCCTTCTAATGGAAAGTTGCTCCCCAGATAATAGTATAGTTAGTCTACAGGAGGGTGCCAATTTGTTGTAGATTTAAATTCCTAGAAAAATTAGATAGTAATTAATTCATTTGCTAACTCACTGATTTTACCTATTTTACTTCTACTTTCAGTGGAGTTACGTCCTGTCATGGATTGAGAATATCATGAGTCAAAAATGCATGAAAGAGGTTACTTAGTTCCACAATAGATTTATAGTGTTGTAGTAGGAATCAGATGTTAATTAGGGAAGCTTAGAATCATAGCTTTGGAGCATCAGGACCCTGAATGGGGCATGACCAGACCGCAATGAAAACCCAAGACACGCTGATCTTCCTCCCAGTTTTGTTCCTTTGTTCTCGGGGAACAGAGAAAACCATCTGTTGTAGGACATTTCCACTCTCCAAGAAGTGTCTTTAGGTTCAATTTGTATCAGTGAGTGTTTATAAAATCCCTTAATAAATATTAATCCTTTATATCATATATTGCAAGTGAATAATTGTACAATATAGTATACTCACAGACTCCGCACTTTTGACATCACAACAAAGTACATTTAGTTGCCCTTGCCTATGGAACATCACAGTTGAGCAATGGCAAGAACAGTTGTGTAGCCATAGTTTCTATCTGGTTGTATAGTGTGACTAGCTATTGCTACCGAGTTTGTAATTGTATACCATGGAGTGTATTGTTTATCCCAGGAGGAAAATAGCCTAAATCCAGAATTCAATTTTTTAAACTAAATTTACATCCCTCTTACAAACTATCCAAAAAAAATTCATCAAACCATCATGAGTTAAAGGCCAACACTAAGAAATACTTATTGTGTATCGGAAAGAATGAAAGTTATGAAATAGATATATCTCTGCCTTTCAAGATTTATGCATTCTACAGGTAACAATTATGTGCATCTCAATTTTATATTCTTCACCATAATTCTTCAATAATTAATACATTTTCTGAGTAAATACTATGTTCATTATAGTAACAATTTTATTTCTTGAAGTTGATACTAGGTTAGTGGCTGGCAGGGGTAAGTAAAATCAGAAATGAGTTGTGAAAAAAAATACAATTTTACAGCAAAGCATGCCCACACAGCAAACCACAACCACTGAACAGCTTGGGATCAGAAACACCCTGGACTGACTCCTTGGATCCCACTCCCCTTAGAGGAACACCTGACTCACTCTCGAGCGGGGGTAGTGGGGGAGAAAGCTAGATCTGCCAGGAGTGGAGACTGAACTAAGCAATATTGGGTCAGTGGGACCATGGGATTGTCTGCTGCATGCCCAAGGAGGGGATGGGGAGTTGTGGAGAAAAAAGAATGACCTGATATGGCGGGAGGGGGAAGGGACCTTGAATAAGGATATACAAGGATAGAAAGTGTGACTTCTTTGAAAATAAATAAATAAATAAAATACTTTTACTTGCAAATAGTTAGGCTTCTCAAACATTAATCTCCTGGACAAAACCTACATGCTCCCAGTTTTTTTCCAAAATTGTTTACATAAAGAATGACTGGCATCGTCTTTAACTATAACATAAGTGACAGAATCAGCAGCTATAGCCATAGAAAATATTTAGCAATTATTTCCATAGATGATTTGCTGAACTCTGAACAGATGGCAAATTTGTATAAAATACAACTAATGATACACCAAAGTAAAAACAGATGATACAGTGTATTAGAATGTTTATAGCAATAGCTATCCATCATTTGCATTGAAATTTTAAGAATATAGCCCTCGGCCTGGCTCATTACTTCTACATAATACTTCATGTCTCCCTATACCTGCCTTAGATATCTTCTTCATCCAGTTGTTTCACTTCCGTGATTAACACTGCATCATAATTCTAGAGTTAGGATTAAAGGTGTGAACTACTACTGCTTGGTAGTTAGGCCTTGACTCACAGAAACACAGAAAGATCTCTGTCTCTGGATTTACAGGATTAAAGGTATAGGTCAACATCTCTGATCCTCTTGGTTTGACTATGGGTGGATCTGTTCTCTGATATTCCAGATTAATTTTATTAAATGTAAAATATATCACCACAGTATTCTGTGTAATAAAAATAACTGAGCAGGTGATGTCTGCAGAGTCCCAGCGCATCTGTAGCAGGGGCAGATAACTCTGCCGGTCACCATACCCACAGCTGCTACTGAGGGAATTTGCACGGCTACCCACCTCAACCCCAACTGAGCGAACAGATAACACAGGGGTCCCTGAAGGACAGACTCAGACCCCGCCCACAGGTGAGGAGGGGTCACCAGACCCAAGCGCCTATATCCCAGCCAGGGAAGGAGAGTTGGGCTCCCATCGGTTTCGGTTCCACTTCCAGGACCAGGTGCTGTCTGCAGAGTAAGCCCCAGCGAACTCTGTAACAGGTGCAGATAAAGTTTGCCTGTCACCATACCCACAGCTGCTACTGAGGGAATTTGCACGGCTACCCACCTCGACCTCAAACTGAACGAATAGATAACTTCTGGGGTATCTGAAGGGTAGATTCAGACCCTGCCCAGAGAGGTGACAGGAGGCACACAAGCCCTAGTGCCACAACTGACAAGGAGCCATCTAATCGTGAACCACTGAAGCCAAAGGCAAACGTCAGTGCAAAAAATTACATAATAATACAAAGAACAACATGGTAACTACAGAAGAGAGTGGCAATCTTACAAATACAAGACCTGAACTGAGCAATGAAGAGGAAACAGAAGGAAGCAACACCAAAAATTTCTTTTTGATGATCATCGAAGCTCTCAAAGAAGATATGAAAAATAGCCTTAAAGAAATGGAAAAAAAACAAACAAAAAATTGGAAGAGATAAACAAATCTATGAAAGAAACATACCACGAACTAAAAGCTGAAATAAAAGCTGAAATGGAAGCAATAAAAAAGGCACAAAATGAGGCAAAGATGGAAATAGAAAATCTGAAGAAAAAAGCTGGAACCACAGATACAAGCATAACAAACAGAGTTCAAGAGATGGAAGATAGAATCTCTGAAGTGGAAGACTCAGTAGCTCAAATACATATCTCAGTCAAAGAAAATAGTAAAACTAAAAAAGCCATAACTCAAAATGTTCAGGAAATCTGGGACACCATAAAAAGACCTAATTTGAGAATAATAGGAATAGAAGAAGGAGAAGAATACCAGCTCAAAGGCACAGATAATGTTTTCAATAAAATCATAGAAGAAAACTCCCCTAACCTGAAGAAGGAAATGCCTATAAAGATACAAGAAGCTTACAGAACATCAAACAGATATGACCCCCCAAAAAAGTCAGTGCACCACATTATAATCAAGCCACAAAACATACAGAACAAAGAAAAAATTTTAAGAGCTGCAAAAGAAAAGGGCCAACTCACATATAAAGGCAGACCCATCAGAATAACGCCAGACTATTCAATGGAAACTATAAAAGCTAGAAGGGCTTGGTCAGAAGTTATACAGACGCTAAAACAGCATGGCTGCCAAACTAGAATACTATACCCTGCAAAATTATCAATCACAATAGATGGAGTAAACAAGGTATTTCAGGACAAAGTCAGACTGAAAGAATATCTATCTACCAATCCAGCACTACAGAGAGTATTAAAGGGAAAACTACAAACTAAGGACCACAGATACACCCTCGAAATCGCAAACAATCAATAAGTCCACAGAAGAATACCCTAGAGAAAGGAAATACAAATAAGTTACCAACAAAAATGGCAGGAAATATGAATCAATGGTCACTAATTTCCCTTAATATCAATGATCTCAACTCTCCTATAAAACGTCACACTCTAACAAGATGGATGCAACAACAGAAGCCATCCTTCTGTTGCCTACAAGAAACACACCTCAATCGCAAACACAGACACAGGCTTAGAATAAAGGGTTGGGAAAAGATTTTCCAGTCAAATGGTCCTAAGAAACAAGCAGGGGTTGCAATCCTAATATCTAACAAAGTAGACTTTAAGCTAAAAGCAATTAAAAGGGACTAAGATGGTCACTACTTATTCATCACAGGAAAAATTGGTCAAGAGGAGATTTTAATCTTAAATATTTATGCTTCTAATATAGGGGCACCTACATATGTAAAAGAAACACAGCTAAAGCTCGAATCCCACATCAATTCTTACACCCTAATAGTGAGAGACTTCAATACCCCACTTTCTACCCTGGATAGATCAACCAGACAGAGCCTCAACAGAGAAATAAGAAGTCTGAAAGAGGTTATGATGCAAATGGATTTCATAGATATCTACAGAAGCTTCCATCCAAAGGCAAAGGAATATACACATTTCTCAGCTCCTCGTGGAACTTTCTCCAAAATTGACCACATAATTGGTCATAAAGCAAATATCAACAGATACAAAAAAATGGAAATAATCCCTTGTAACATATCAGACCACCAGGGCCTAAAGTTAGAGTTCAACATCATCAAAACCCAAAGAACGCCTACCTACTCATGGAAACTAAACATCAATCAGCTGAACCATCTTTGAGTCAAGGAAGAAACTAAGAAAGAAATCAAAGTCTTCCTAGAATTCAATGAAAATGAATCTACAACATATCCAAACTTGTGGGACACAATGAAAGCAGTCTTAAGAGGAAAATTCATAGCACTAGATGCCTATATGAAAAACCTTGAGAAATCCCACACTAGAGACCTAACAGCTCAGCTTAAAGCCTTAGAACAATTAGAAGCAAACTCAACTAGAAGGAGTAGACAACAGGAAATAATCAAACTTAGAGCTGAAATCAATACAATTGAAATAAAAAGAACAATACAAAGAAACAATCAATCTAAGAGTTGGTTCTTTGAGAAAGTTAACAAAATAGATAAGCCCTTAGCCAAACTAATCAAAAAACAGAGAGAGAGTTTGTTCAAATAAACAAAATCAGAAATGAAATGGGGGACATAACAACAGACCCCCAGGAAATACAGAGAATTATCAGATCATATTTTGAAAATCTGTACTCTACAAAAATGGAAAACCTAGAAGAAATGGACAGCTTTCTGGACAGGTACCATCTACCAAAATTAAATGAAGATCAGATTAATTACCTAAACAGGCCTATAACCCTTAAGGAAATTGAAGCTCTCATTAAAAACCTCCCCAAAAATAAAAGCCCTGGTCCAGATGGTTTCAGTACCGAGTTCTACCAGACATTCAAAGAAGAATTACTACTGTTACTCCTCAAACTATTTCACACAGTAGAAACTGAAGGAATATTGCCAAACTCCTTTTATGAGGCCACAATCACCCTAGTATCTAAGCCACTCAGAGACACAACAAAGAAGGAGAATTACAGACCAATTTCCCTAATGAATATTGATGCGAAAATTCTCAACAAAATTTTGGCAAACTGTATACAACAATGTATAAAAGATATCATCCACCAAGACCAAGTAGGCTTTATCCCAGAAATGCAGGGCTGGTTTAACATATGAAAAACTGTAAATGTTATCAATCATATAAACAAACTACAGGAACAAAACCACATGATCATATCTTTAGATGCAGAAAAAGCCTTTGACAAAATCTAACACTCCTTTATGATTAAAGTCCTGGAGAGATCAGGAATATAGGGAAAATACCTAAATATAATTAAGGCAATTTACAAGAAGCCGACAGCCAGTATCAAACTTAATGGAGAAAAGCTCAATGCACTAAAGTCAGGAACTAGACAAGGATGTCCTCTCTCCCCTTATGTATTCAATATAGTTCTCGAAGTTTTAGCTAAAGCAATAAGGGACTGAAAAGAGATTAAGGAGATACAAATTGGAAAAGAAGAAGTAAAGCTATCTCTATTTGCAGATGATATGATTGTATACATAAGTGACCCACAAAATTCTTTCAAGGAACTGCTACAGCTGATGAACACCTTCAGCAATGTAGCAGGATACAAGATTAACTCAAAGAAATCAGTATCCCTTCTATACACTAGAGATAGAAGAGCTGAAAAAGATATAAGGGAAACATTACCCTTAATAATAGCTGCAAATAGTATTAAATACCTTGGAGTAACTATAACCAAAGAAGTAACAGACCTACCTGACAAAAATTTTAAATCACTGAAGAAAGAAATTGAAGAGGATATCAGAAAATGGAAAGCTCTCCCATGTTCCTGGATCAGTAGGATCAACATAGTAAAAACGTCAATTCTACCAAAGGCAATCTACAGATTCAATGCACTGCCCATCAAAATCCCAACACAATATTTTTTGGACCTTGAAAGAACAATACTCAATTTCATTTGGAATAACAGGAAAGCCAGGATTGCCAAAACAATCTTACTCAACAAAAGAACCTCAGGAGGTATCACCATTCCTGATTTCAAGCTATACTATAGAGCTACAGTAATAAAAACAGCCTGGTACTGGAATAAAAACAGACTTGTGGACCAATGGAATAGAATTGAGGATCCAGACATTAACCCAAAAACCTATGAACACCTGTTCTTTGACAAAGAGACCCAAAACAGTCAATGGAAAAAAGATAGTATATTTAACAAATGGTGTTGGCATAGCTGGATGGAAGTGTGCAGAAAAATGTAAATAGATCCGAGCCTGTCACCCTGCACAAAACTCAAATCCAAGTGGATCAAAGACCTCAACTTAAACCCTACCACTTTGAACTTCATAGAAAAGAAAGTGGGAAATACACTTCTACAAATTGGCACAGGCGACCACTTCCTAAATATAACACCAGTGGCACAGACACTAAGACCAACAATCAGTAAGTGGGATCTCCTGAAGCTAGGAAGCTTCTGCAAAGCCAAGAACACTGTCAATAGGACAAAATGACAGCCTACAGAATGGGAAAACATCTTCACCAACCCTACAAGTGGTAGAGGACTGATCTTTAAGGTATATAAAAAGCTCAAGAATTTAGACCTCAAAAGCTTGAATAACCCTATCAAAAAATGGGGTACAGATCTAAAAAGGGAATTCTCAGCAGAAGAACTACAAATGGCTGAAAGGCACCTGAAAAAGTGCTCTTCATCTTTAGCCATCAGAGAAATGCAAATCAAAACAACTTTGAGATACCACCTGACACCTGTCTGATTGGCTAAGATAAAAGGCACAGATGACAGCCTATGTTGGAGAGGATGTGGAACAAGGGGGACACTCCTCCAGTGCTGGTGGGAGTGTAAGATTGTTCAGCCACTTTGGAATGCAATATGGAGGTTTCTCAGAAAATTGAGAACCAATCTCCCCAAGGACCCAGCAATACCACTTCTGGGTCTATACCCTAAAGAGGCACATTCACACTCCAAAGGTATTAGCTCAACTATGTTCATAGTAGCATTATTTGTAATAGCAAGAACCTGGAAACAACCTAGATGTCCCTCAACTGAAGAATGGATTAACAAACTGTGGTACATCTACACAAGGGAATACTACTCAGCAGTAAGGAAAAATGATATCCTAAATTTTGCAGGCAAATGGATGGATTTGGAGAATATCCTCCTGAGCGAGGTATCACAATCTCAGAAAGATAAGCAGGAGATGTACTCACTCATTAGTGTTCTCTAAACAAAGAAACAAGAAAAAAAGCCAAGCATGCCCAAGTGGCAAACCACAACCACTGAACATCTTGGGATCAGAAACACTCTGGACTGACACTTCAGACCCCACTCCAACTATAGGAACACCAGACTCACTCTTGAGGGAGGGTGGACAAAACTGGATTTGGCCAGGAATGGAGACTGATCCAAGCATTATTGGGTCTGGGGGACCACAGGACTGTCTGCTCCCTGCCCAGGGAGGGGATGGGGAGTTGCGGAGAAGTAAAATGACCAGATGTGGTGGGAGGGGGAAGGGACCTTGAATAAGGATATACAGGGATGGAAAAAAATTCAGATGGAAAGCTGAACACAAAGTAAATATATGTGTAGCAATCTTATTTGCATTATCACCCTTGATAAGTCATGCTTATGATTTTTATCTTCTTTATAGTTATTGTTAACTTTTCAGCATTTTAAATTCATTTTTCTGTTTTTTTGATAAATACAAAATAAATAAAGAAGAGAAAAAATAAAAATAAAAATAAAAATAAAAATAACTGATGAGTATAACTCATGCCCAAATATTTCCACTGTATGTATTCAGAACAGAATAGAGTATCACAGAGATATAAGAACAAGAAAAGGTAGAAACATATAAGAAAAAAAATCATGTACATTTTTTAAATGAAAAGATGCTTGCCAATATAAGAAAGTAATGAGCAATCCTTGCTCATTTTCTGATATTACTTTGTATGTTATGCACAATGATTCCAATTCATTGATTTTTCTCCTGGGAAGCCTTCCACAGCTTTGATCTCAGTAGTATTTTCTTTTCTACTATCATCCCACCATCTTATGTTCCTAAGTTTACAAATGTGCCTGACATTTGATAATGGGTTGTCTATTTATTTGGCATATTTACCCTCACTGGAAGAAGCCAGGCAGATACCCTTTCCCCCCTTTACATTGTACTTACATTTGACGAAGAGTAGACCTACTAGTGTTGACAGCTGCTTTGTCACAATATGGAATAAGTGAATGAAGACAACACGGGAGAATTGAACCTAGTAACATAACAAATTGCATGCTTGAGGGATAGCATTTAATCTCCTATGATAAATAAGCACTGCCCAAAGCTAATGTCCCCCTTGAGCTTTTCAATTTGGTGAAGCACTAGAGTTTCTTTTGTTCTCAGCATTTAAATAAAATTTTTATTTTTTAAAATAATCCATTATGTATAGCAATTTCCTACATGTGTATCATATGGTGGTAACATTCACAATCCTACGATCCTCCCAACCTCACCTCATCTTGTTAAGAAAAAAATCTCCCTTTCCTATCACTTTTGATGCTGCTGTTATTGTTGTTGTTTGATGATTGTTAAAGTTCTACCAGGCCCAATGTCATGGGCATGAGTGTGGAGTTATCCACTCAGTCAAAACACTCTAAATGTTTTAAGACAAAAACTCCTAAAGCACAACTTTTAATAAGTTTTTCCTATACATTCTGTATAAATAAAATTTAAAAACAAAAACATATTTAAAACCTGATTGGATCATTTGTTTCCTGCATCTGGTGAATAAAAAACAATTTTTTTTTGTCAGAATTTTTTCTTGCTGTTTGTCAGAACTGTCGTTGGCAGTGACAACAATATATAGCAGCTTTTTCACTCATGATGTGTTCTGATAGGTACTTATGCATATACATATGTACTAATTTCTACATAATCATTTAAACTGACTTTGAACTTAACTTATCAATTAATTTTAAACACATGGAACATTAACTAAAGAAAGTTATGATTTAGTTTTCTGTTAATAAATCAAATCTAAGCTGATTTTTACAAGGACATTATATGAAAGAAACAAAATGTCAGAAATAGGAAATCCAATTTAAAGTCATATTCTTATCAAGAAAAATGTAACAATCATGCTATAAAGTTAAAATATCATAGCATCATGTCATTTGCAAGAAAAAATTTGAAACTCATAGTGCTGGATGAGCAGTAACATCTAACATAAAACTGGCTCATTAAAGTGAGGCTTTAAGATGTTCATATATATGATAATGGGCCACACTACATTCCTCTAAGACCATGGGAACATATAAACAAGGTTCTCAGATTTACATGGACTTTCATTTTAGTTACTAAATTATGTAGGCATTTAAATATGAGTATTTACCTTATCCTAGTACACAGCAGTTAAAATGCTCTGATGATTGGAAAACCTGGGAGAGTGAGTATCAATTTTCATCTATATCTTTATGGGACAGTTTTGATTTTCTACAAAATATTCATTTAAGGTTTTTTTCATAGAAAGCATTTCAGACTGCCCATTTAGAAATAGATTTGGATATTTGGATATTTGAGTCTTTCAACATCGTTTGCAGAATATTTCAAATATTCTCCTAAATATATTAAATAAATTCCTTTCAAATCATACACTCAATTATAAAGGAAAAAAATTATTTTAGAATCATTGACCAATTGAAGTTTGAGATAACTGCTGTTTTTTTATGGCAGCTAGGATTTTTTTGTTGTTGTTTTCCTTTCTATCAAACAATGTCATTATCTTCCTGACTCTTCAAACAATAGAATTTTTAAACTCAAGTCTATTACTTTTTACAAATAGCCATTATTTTCAATAAAATTATTAGGAACTAGATAAAGACAGTATATGAGAGGAGAAGAATGTACCTCTGAAACCAGAGCTTTATAAGATAAATTATCAGACCAAAGTTCAGAGCAAGCTGTATCACTCAAAATTATTTCCCAAGGAGTCTCAAATATTCTTAGAATACAAAGATTTTTGTTGTTGGTGGTGTAATTTCTATTCTTTGTTTTAGAAAATGATAGATAGCTTTCTAGATTCAAAATATTAATTCACTGTTAAAATGTTCTTTGTGCAATCAATGTTTCTTACACTTTTGTCCAGAAAATGGATAATTCCATTGTTTTGATGAGTTCTCTGCTGTGTAAGTGATCCTGGGGTGCTTATTGTGAGGGACAAGCAACCATGGGTGCCCCTTGGGAGCTTTTAAATGAGACCTATCAACCTACTGCTGGACTCATTTTGGTACTTTCAAAGGAAACCCCCAAAATCATATGAACAAAGTGCAGTATTACATATTATATTCTTAGGTTAGAAATAACCTTTACTTTAACAAATAATGTATAAACCCTTTATATATTTATATTGAGTATGTAGAAGGAGCCACAAAATTTTATTCAGAATATGAATATTCTTTTTATGGTCAAGTGTGATTTATAATCAGAAAGCTACCTTTACAAATGATGTTAACATTTTTCTAGGCTTTTCCACTGTATATATAAAATCACCTGTGTGTGTGTGTGTGTGTGTGTGTGTTTTATTGGTGAATATTCAGACTCCAAAGAAGTTAATTTCTTTTAATCCTCTGCCTCAATAGCTAATTGTAAAACGGAGATGAATGGGAAGAATATATATTCTTAAACTCCTCTAATGGAGCAGTTTTCACAAACTGTATCCTCTTAATTATATACAAGGTCATATGAAGTCAATTTGTAAAGCAATGAAAGACATTTAAAAAGTAATCAAGTATAAGTGAGACAAGAAAAAAAGGCTCTTTTTTTCTACCCAGATGGCCAGAGTTGAAGAGGATAAAGCCATAATACTCTTAACAATAGAGGAAGAGAAAAAAGAGGAGAAGCCAAATCATGCAGGAGGAAGTGCCATATGGCCAGGGTGTAAACAAAGGTGGTCACAGCCCACAATTGCAGTAGTGCCCACAGCTACTGCAGCAGCATCTGAGATTCGTGGGCATCTGTCTTTCCTCTTCTTCATGTTCATTCTTCCAAAAAATACTATTGTTGTCCCAGGTCAAAGGTATTTGTGTATAAAGAGCTCAAGTTGGCATCACATACTTTTCAACTTTAACTTAAAAGCCAAGTGCAATTTTAGCTGTCATATTTTTACCAGTTTTGAACATTCTGAATTCCCACAAATATTCAAGACAGTCTGATTCATTTTGACATAATATCCAGTTTTTAAAAATTCAGATATCACCAATACATCTAATATAACTAGAATTTTAAATTAACTTTACAAAGTTGATCCCTTTTTAACAAGTCACCTAAGGTTTAAAGCTCAAATTTTAAGAATTTAGAATCAGAGTTTATTTGGTGGTATCATTTTATCTTGCAATGCATGACTGAAGCTTATCTCTACAAAACTGAAAGAATAATAATCTAAAGAAAAACCATTAACAATAAATTGATAGGCTTTAGTAAAGATACTTTTGATTTTTGTTAATTTATTTTAACAGTTCTTTAAAAAATACTTTTTATATTTTATTAAGTAGTGCTATAATGATATAAGTGGACATACATATAGATGCATAAAGGCACCAATAATTGTTATTTAAAGACACACACACACACACACACACACACACACACACGTGTGCATGCACATGCACATAAAACACAATGGTTTCAGCTTTCCTAGAAATCTCCCCAACAAAATATTTTCTTCTGTGCTTTACTCATAAGTGCTCAGGTAGAACAGAAAGTACCTCAATGTTCCTATCTCTAATTCTCAGAATTATTTTGACATATTTCCCCTGAGAGTGTTGTTGCTGAAAAAGGAATAATATATGCATTTAAATATAGAAAATGGAGATTCACTGATTGCTAAGTTGATGATGAGCATTTTGAAACTAACATTCAATGGGCATCTAAGTGCCAAGGAAATTTTCAACTATGTC
Source organism: Sigmodon hispidus (assembly GCA_004025045.1). NCBI lineage: Eukaryota > Metazoa > Chordata > Mammalia > Rodentia > Cricetidae > Sigmodon > Sigmodon hispidus. Next base: position 100,659 of record PVIH01003503.1, read on the forward strand.
TTATAAAAACCTCTTTAGCTCTCCTTGGGATTTGTTTCAATAGAAACTAATATCATGGAGGTTTTTAGATATAAATAAATTGAGACACTGAGAGGTTATGTAACATTTCCAAGCTGATATGGATTATCAGACATTAGAACCCAAATTCTTTACACTTAAGCCATTACAATGCTATCTCCTACGTACAATCATTTTGATCAAAGAATACTATGATAGGTGTGATTCCCAGTTTTTCACTCTTAGTGTGGCTCTGATTTGTAGTAAAATAAAGACTCGTGTCTCTGTGTGTGTGTGTGTGTGTATGTGAGCGCACGCATGTGTATGTCCATGTGTGTGTGCATGTGTGTGAGTGCATGTGTGTGCATATGTGTGAGTGTATGTGTGCATGTGTGTGAGTGCATGTGTGTACATGTGTGTGTGCATGTGTGTGAGTGCATGTGTGTGCATGTATGTGATTGTATGTGTGTATGTGTGTGAGTGAGTACATGTGTGTGCATGTGTGCGAGTACCTTCTATTTCTAGAAAACTGTGGTTTAGAAAATGAAAACCATCAAAAGAGGGCAAGCATGTAGCTCTGAGCACCAGTTTTCAATTTCTCTAAAGAAAGCATGTAGACAATAGTTCTGAATTTCTATAAGCTGCACATCTGAGCTTGAAAAATCCTTTTGTAGATTATAAACTAACAAAAATAAATCCATGTCTACTGGGCAAAGTATGTTTTCTTTATTGGACTATACACACAAGCACATTTTATCCAAAATAGCTGAGATCCTTTGGAAAATCCTTTAAAAAGGCATTGAACTTCAGCCAACAAAGATCCCTGAACACTCTGGAATAACAAGAGCATCTGGCACTGCCTTGTGTGAGCTGTCACCTTTATTCTGCCTGTTCATAGACTTTTTGAGAAAGCAAGGGATGGTTCCATCTGGTCACTCAACAAGGAAAGTAAAAACACAGGGAAGCGCTCACTGGAAATTAGAGACAATTATGCATGGCCATCACTTTGCGGGGGGGGGGGGGGGAAAGAATGCAGATACTGGGTATTCTCAGAATGAGGAGTTCCATCATGGCACCCAGTCATGGTGCAAAGCAGTCATCATGCATGGCCACTGACAACTCCCTCATTCCTTCTTAGCTTCAAAATGGACATGATCAGAAATGCTTAAACATTTTTGCTTTTTCTCAGTGTGATGAAGAGATTTGAAATGTTCTAACATGAAGGAAAGCAGGCCTGGGACACTAATATTTCAGGATTTGTTTTCTAAAATATGTCTTAGGTAAGTAGATTCACTACATAAATAAAAGCAGAGGGAAAAAGGAAGACTGGCTTGGACTAGAGACTATAAAGAGCTTAAGGTTAAGAGTAGAATCCACTTTCGGGGCGTAAAAGGGTAAAAAGCTATGGGGTTTTATCTCATGGACATAGTATAGCCGAGTGGCATATGGAAAACATGCTTCATCTGAGAAAACAGAATTCTCATGTAATGCCAGAGTATGCTGATACAGAAGCCTTCCCTAATCTCTGAGAAGAATGACCACATGCTAGGGAATAGGTTATTCTTTTCCATTTTCATAAACTTACTTTAGGTTAAAAAGCCTTAGGCCTTTGAACTTCTTGAAAACCAATGTGTGTTTTCACTTTTTTTTCTTAGACAATGATTTAAAGCATCAAGAGGCACTAAAATGTTTAAAATTAGTATTTGAAATGACTCCAAACATTTGTCTGCTGAATCTGAATTAGACAACTTACTTTTTTCCTTCCTTCCTTTGCGGTTTCTTTTTTCTCTTTTGTATAATGTCATAACAGAAAAACAACTCCATGACCTTTAATAGAAGCGTAATGGACAAAAAGGTAAAGGTGGCAGTAAAGAGGATGCATTTCTAGCATCAAGACTTTAAGAAGACCATCAATATGTTCACCAAGATTATTTACTGCTTAGAACATGGGAATAATGGATATCAATTGAAGTATAAATGTTAAGTTCAAGCTTAAACAAGTAATAGGATGATATACACATCCTCAGAGGTACTGGAAGTTTCTGTTCATTATATTTTCATCACAGACGTATGAAAGCAGCCACGGAAAGAGAAAAGCACAGAACTATTTTTCCACCACTTAATATCCAGGAGTCACTCCTGTTAATGCTTTAAATTACTCATTGGTTAAAAATTGGGAAAATAATAACCAGACAGGAGTCAGGGGACCTGCTTATTTTTGTAGCAGGTTACCTCCTAACTAGATATATAATCTTGAACTAATAATTTAACCTGTAACAATAAACGTTTTAAATTTTTTCTAATATCTCACTTTGTGATTTGGTAACAATAGTATTTTCTTAATTAAGATATCTTAACATTTCCAGATTTATCTGTATGGATTACATATATACTTTTATGAATAGAAAAGTTATTAACATCTCTCTCTCTCTCTCTCTCCATATACATTTTACATGGGGGATGAGCATAAAGTGTGTGTGTTTGTGTATTTATATTTTAGTAATGATTGTGTGTGTTTGTATAGTCATGGTGTATGTGTCTATTGAACAGATATATGCATGTCAATGTCATAGTGCACCTCTGACTATTGTCAGAGTCATTTGTTCTATAACTAACCACAGTACTTTTACCCAGTGTCCTATTAAGATGACATTGGTAGCTCTGAGCTTTGGATTACTTTATGTCCATCACTCTGAATGTTTTTGTAAGTGTCATTTTGTTCACATGTGTTCTTGCTTATCTTGGATATAGTCCACAAGTACAAGTAGAAATGTTTAGTTACAAGTAATATCTAAAGTTTTCACAACCTCAACAAACTACTCACATAGAATTCTGACCAATTTGCAATCTCAGAGAGAATACTAGATTTCCATTTGATTCATTGTCTCACCCAAATTAACTACTTACAATTGTTTTAATTTTAGTCATTTTAGTGAATATGTGATGCTATATAAATGAGGAATTAACTTTTATATTTATGAGAATTATTATTTCAAATAATCATTGCCCATTCTATGTCTACTTTAAAATTCTTACTCAAGGGAATTTATATTTATATATATATTCTTATAAATTAAAATACTAATATTTTATTGATTTGTAATAAATCATCATATATTATAAATATATGTATTTCACCTTACATTGGTATGTGTAAATTATTTAAACACCCTGTATCTCATGGTTTATTTCTCTGTACTCTTTGATATGAGTCTTTTTTTATGTTTTGGCATTTGCCATTTTTGTTGCCTAGGGGCAATTTATTAGACAGACCATCTCTCAGTAAAGCAACATATAAGGGTGCTCCTCAAGACTAGAATGCTTGTTTTCCCATCTTCAATATTGATAGTGTACTTTGTTTAGTTTAGGTTTTCAAAAGCAGCAAACATTATTAGAATATCTTGTCATCACTTCAGAGTTTGTTTCTCCCTCTGTCAACCTCTATCTCTTGAGACTTTAGGCATCTACTGCGAATTATGTCAATACAAATCAGTGTAAGACCAGAAGAGAGGTGACACCAATAGGCATGCTATATTGAAAGGGAAAAGGTTTATGTGGCCTCAATTCTACACAAAGAACTATAGGCAATAAATTAATGATGAAAATAGAAAAAAAAATAGTCTTCTTCAAGGTAGGGCATGCCAATTGGTTATCTACTACTTTCTAAGTGGTTTTCGTCCACACAGTATCCTTATCTGATTATAATTCTGTATGATCTAGTCAACACTGACCAACATTTCATCTTTCAGCCTCTAGAAAGTCCTATTCCTCCCTTTGTTGTATGACTTGATTTCCCCAATATGTTTGTTTCATTTACTATTATCCAGGTCCACTTATGTTTTTAAAAGTGACAGAATTTTCTTCCTTAAGACTGTATTGCATTCCATCATTTGTGTGCCAGATTTTCTTTATGTGCTAATACATAGCCAGTAAGTGTAATTATCAATGCTCAACAGCCTTCATTTTTAATATTCCAAGGAAGGTCTATAGCTGTGAATATCCAGAGTCATAGTTCTGGATTCTGAAATGAGGCATTCCAGAGTTTTCTTCCTCTGAGTGATTTTATCTGAGCATTGTCTAAGCCCTTTTTTTTGTTTTTGTGTAAAATAGCTAAGTTCATCTTTCCTGAATCCATATTTATAATCATTGCTGGCAAAGTCTTCATCTGAAGTTATGTTAAGATTTGTGGCTTATTCTCTCTTTTTTTAAACTAGAGCTTTGCTGTTTTCTAGTTAGAATGAAGGTTTGGATAGGTTTTTATTTGTACATTTTTTTGGTCTATGATTTTTAATTTTGTTAAGCATATAGAAATTCAAGTTCAGACAGCCACTATTATCTTGCAGGTATTTAAAAAAAGCTTTGAAATATTTCACTCAGTCATCAAATGAAAAGTATTTTTAGTAATCATAAAAAATTGTTTAGAGTTTATTATGTAATACTTATGTCCAATTGTATATTGTTTTACCATTCCTGTGATAGAGTTAAGTAAAGAAAAATAAACAATAAGTTAATCTTTCATGTGCATGTTAAAAATAATATTATTTTATGTGCTTTCCAGCAAGATGTTTATGTGTCATGTTTGGATTTCAGTTTGATTGTCATGTTCATAAATCTTAAAATAACTTGTCTTTGTCAATAATCTTTCATCAATCTATTTAAACACCAAAAATATCTTTGTGTTGAGTTTAAATTTTAATAGAGGATTCAACATATTTAAGTCCAATGGTTACATATAAATATCAGGTCAGGCATTCTGCAATTCAATTAATCTTTGAGTAATTATAGTGTTTGTGTTTGAGATTTAATGTTCAACAAAAAATTTGTATTATTTATTTTTTTGAAGTTATAATCCATTCTTAAAATGTTTTTAAATATTCAACTGAATTTCTAATCTCATTTTACATAGCATTGCTGTTACCAAGTGTGACATGTTAAATACTGCCACACACTATTGAAATCTTTCTTCCTTAAGATCCCTTCTGAGAAGAGTTGTTATTATTAGAATTTAAAGATGATGTAATAAGAATTTTGAGAAAAGTCCAGGCGGTTTTATTGTTGTTCTTTCTTTCTTCCTTTCTTTCTTTCTTTCTTCCTTTCTTCCTTTCTTCCTTCCTTCCTTCCTTCCTTCCTTCCTTCCTTCCTTCCTTTCTTTCTTTCTTTCTTTCTTTCTTTCTTTCTTTCTTTCTTTCTTTCTTTCTTTCTGTGATGCCAGTGTCATGAAATAGATTAGTCACAGCTATTCTAAGATTCCATCACTATTTCTCTCATCATTCAAATGAGGTCACTGAAGAGCCACTATTTACTGCCAGTAACTGGATAAGTGACCCAAAAACTTTGTAAGAATAATCTTTGTGAGCCTACCCTGAGATTAAAAACTATGTTTCCATCCTTTATATTTTAGAATTATGTTTAAATATAGATTTAAAAATGTATTGTTAATATGGCTTTAAGTATCCATTACATTGGTTTTCATTTAAGATTAAATAATTCTTTAAAAACTCCAAAAAAAGATTAATGAGAAATTTTTCTGAGTACCAGAGATGAGTTCTGAATTATTAAAATATTAAAAAAAAATCTGTGACACTTTTTGCAAAACAGGTTCAAAACAATGAATATCATATCAGAACAGGTAAATTTTCTCCATTTAAAAACATAATTTTTATAAGCTTATACACATTATAATGATTCTTTAATTTCTCTGTAACTTGTCATAGATGAAAGTATACAAATTCTAATTTAGCTATTATATTTTGTTCTGATTTTGTGAATTGGCTATGGCAAACACACTAGGAACAGAGTTGATATAATACAGTGACTATTTCAATGAAAATACTAAATGTATGACAATTGATGTCATGGTCACATTGTAAGTGTTGTAGCAACAAGTATCAGGTAAAATAGGAGTAAACATCAAGAGGAGAGACGACAGTGTCTTCACTTATAGTTCTTCTGATATTAATGAGGATACCACTCAGCATCTGCATAAGCCCCTTCATGGAATGATGTCTCATGTCACCTGAGACTCAATCTGTCATTGCTGTGTTTTCTCATAAAGGATGTCAAGAACTTGATAAATGAATGTCAAATACTCTTGTAGATTGGACACAAATGAAGTTCAATGGACTTTAAAACCTGCCACAGTGCCAAGTATGGAGAGTGTGGAGACCGAGGTGGCATATATCTAATAATAGAAGATCACCTTTGGAAAGCAGTATGTTATATTCAAGGACAAGCCCACCAGAAGGACAGGGGTGATAGCTTTCTTTTCTAATTGAAGAAGACAGATAATTGATCATCAGAATTGTTAAAGATACTGCTACAATGAAAATGCCAATATAGACATGTAACCAGTTTGTGCTCAATTGGAGGTCTTAAAGAGACAGATTGTAGACACACTGATTTTCATACTTACAAATAACACTAATATAGTACTTTCATGTTCCTAAAAGCAAACATTTCAGTAATCCTCTTTAAAATCATGATTATTCTGGTTCACACTTAATTCAATATTTTCTGAAAAGCAAACAACCTTGTTATAAGCCTTCCTTTAAAAATTGTGTAAGTACAGAAAGTTCCTCATAAAATTACCCAGCAGCCTTTTAGTTTTTCCTACCTCACTGATAAGGAGACTTAATTTGTTAGTCTTTAATCATTGTCTCAGAATACTGGAGACAGATTAGAGTACTTAAGAAAAAAAGAAAAATATATTTGCTCACAAGTTGGATACTCAACAGTCCTAAGGGTATATAGTACAGATTCAGGGAAGAAAATCTTTGACAACCAGCAAGATATCCTGGTACAATAGTGGCACAAAGGTTTTAGGAGTAACCCATCACTCTCTGTTCTATTTAAGGCCATCTCCACAAGCTAGGAACCATGTCTGACACTGCTCAAATGGCCAAGAACCTGAAAATGGATAGGTCATGGGCCTAGGAGAAATCCAACACTATTGTTCCGTTAAAGGAAAATAGGAATAAAATGACTTCTAACAACATTCTGCTATATTCGTAGATCAGTGTGCCTCTAAGCCATCATCAGAGAAGATTGCTCTTGCAGTAGATAAGAGCTAATACAGAGATCCACAACTGGACAGTGTCCAGAACATCAGAGACCTTACAACACTCAGTCCTAAATGGGATGTCTTCATTATAACCCTATCCTCAGATATCAGAGAGCCCTGTGAAAGAAAAGAGAAAATTTATAAGAGCCAGAATGGATGAATGAGTCCAGGAAAACAGTCACCTCAAAACAATAATATGATCAGAGTTTTAGGAAAGAGTCCTGACTCTAGAGATTCCAACATGCTAAATCTGTATTTTGATCCTAAAGAAACATGCAAATTAATGTAAAAAGGCAGGAAATTCTTGATATTAAAAAGGACATTTTACAAAAATGAATAACACATTTCTGTCTATCTTTCAGGTATTGACATTTAGTTTGGGTTTAAGTAGAAAATGAATTGGGATGGAGGATGAGAAGTATTCATAATTAATCAGTTTGGGCCAAACTGTGGTTTCTTGGTTATTGTCTTAACTCTTTCTTCCTTTAAGGTGACTCAATGAACAGTGTGAATCCCATAATTTTTGCCTGGGGGGGGGCTTCAGTTCTCACAGGTTGTATCTTCTTTATGACTTTTGATGAGGGTGATGTTATCATGGGATGTTCTGTCTTCAGAACTCTATTATTTTCAGATATGGAGGTGAATGCATGGAGAAGACTATGACTAGGTATACTTATGTATAGAGTTGAATGAGAATAAAGCTTGATGTAAAAAAAAAAACAGATATAAAATAAATGCTGGCATCCTCTTACAATAATCATGACAGTCCAAGCAGAAGTTGGTAGTTTGGACAAAATTATTTTCTAAGTAGCTATTATAGAATGACCTCACAGAGCATGGGAGTTGGCAATGCTGTGAGAGTAAATCTGAGAAGAATGGGTGATTATTTTTGAACCTGGAATTAAGAGGCTTCCAGAATTCAAACACTTGATTTCATAACCTGACTCTCATGGAACTATCTTCTAATGTTCCCATGACCCACCAGGCCCTAACATTTTTAAATATCTTTATTTTTCAATAGTGCTACCTTGCTGATCAATCAAGTCTTTCTCACCTGACTATAGGAGACATTCAGTATTTTAATATTAGCCCACAAATACAGACAGTATAGCCCTGTCTCACTCTTCATTACTTTGTGGGCCAGCTCCAGGAAGAACCAGCTGACGCAATAAAAGATAAATGCAGAACTATTTATGTTTTTCTAACAGATTCGTACTGCTTTTTTGAGGCATGTTTTCTTCCTCATTTGTAGATGAGACTGCTGGTATATTGTCACATCCTTCACAGAACAGAGCAGGATTCACATTAGTGCTATATTCTGCCTCAGAGTCAGCATACTTTGATTACTTTTATTAACTGTTTTTTCTTTATCTTTTATTTTTCCTATTTGAGATTTTTAATAAAATGTTTTATTTTAATTTTAGTTATGTGTCTGTACAGATGTATAACTGTGTGTTGATATGTGTACATGAATGCCAGTCCCCACAGGAGCCAGACAAGTCTAAGATTCTTTGGAGTCACAGTTACATGAGGTTTTCAGCTGTCCGACATAGGTTCTGGGACAGAATACAGGTTCTCTACAAAAGCACTTCATACTGTTAACTACTGAAATATGTCTCCAACCCCTTTTTGGCTCCATGAATTTTATTTAAGCAGGTTCATATTGAACAAATTATATTTGATATTATAATAAAAACACAGAGCCAGATATTGGGGAAAAGGTGAAATATCAGAGAGAGTAAAAACAAACCACAGCCACTTCTTACCCAGCCAACTCTTCAGGCATGTCTTCATGAATCCTGAGACTGCAAGTCTCTTTGTCCTCAGCTGGAAAGAGAAGTTTCAGGCCAAGGGAAGAAGTTCTGCCTCCTCCAGTCTTATCTTTCTTCTCTGAAAACTATCTCACTTTCTAGTTCAACATGCCTAGTGCTAAGATTAAAGATCTGTGTGCTACCACATCCTTGCTTTTAGGCCTTGAACTCACAGAGATCTAAAGGGATCTCTTCCTCTTTGTGAAGGGATTAAAGGCATGGGTCACCACTCTCAGACCTTCCTGGCTGGGCTCTGTGGATTGCTCTATCCTTTGATATTTCAGACTATTTTCATTAAATATACAACATATCACCACAGGTACTCATTATGTAGCCCCAGTTAGCTTAGGACTCACCTAACTATGTAGACATACTGTCCTGGAACATATAAGAGATTTATCTGTTTTTATATCCCAAATGTTCAAATTAAAGATGTGCACTGACTGCTACAATTGTCCCTTTAAAAATTATACATTGTTATTCATTATTTGAAAACATCATGCATGAATATAATGTATTTTGACTCTACCTACCACCTCTATCTGCTTCCATTTCTCTGGAATCCTTCCAATCAACATATCTTCCAACTTTATGTCTTCTTTTTAAATTATTCTATTATTAATAATTTTCTGAATCCAATGAATACTGATCATAAGCACATGAATGTGGGCATGTGTATTGTGACATTGTCAATTTACCAGCAGAATCTCCTCAAAGAAAAAATGACCTGTCCTTTTCTTGAAAGGAACACTTAAATAATGTGTTGAAATGGAAGATAAAATAACTAGCTTATAGATAATATTATGATTAAGCAAATCTAAGGGGATCATTTTATTGATAAAAAATAATATCTGGAAATAGGGAGAAAACAAAGACAAAATATTTGTGATGATTTTGGGGCCAGATACAAGTAATTTATTAACTCTGAAGGTTTATTTGAGAATGAGCAAAATTCATAGCATAATAAGAACGCATTGTGACAATACCGGTGTCAAAGTTCCAAGCAAGTCATGAAAGGCCCAGGTAAACAAGTTCTTGCTCTTAAGACCTTTCATGAAGTTTAGCCAAGTAATTGAAAGGTGGGAGTGGGGAGTGAGAATGACTTTTAAGGTTTTTCTAAGAACCATTGAAACAATAATGTCACATTCTAAACAAGAGGATGTTGAGTGATTTAGAATATTTCTTATCTCCAGAGGTCAGGAACATTTGCTTTCCAACTAAACTAAAAGAATGTTGAGAATAGTTAACCACCTGTATAATAGTTAGAAAATCAAGTTTATTCTCTCTGAAAAATTTGAACAAGCATAAGAAAGGGCTTGAATTTAAGAACATAAGAAACATCACAATATCGAGTAAAAGCAAAGAAGCCACCAAGCTATGAAACCTTTTGACAAGCCCTGTCATTTGTTCATAGAGCACTCAAGGCTGAACAATAATATTCATTCTTAGCTGTGCATACAAGGGAAACATAACAAAATGTTTTGTAAGGAGGCAACTTGTTCCAGGGCAAGACAGAGTTTAATAACCAGCATTGTTCTTGGCCTGAATGTCAACAGATTCATCTTCTTCTTCTTAGTAATTGAACTCATAATGAGGCACAGAGGGAGGGTTCAAAGAAGACTTTGGAAACAACAAACTTGCATTTTTATTGGAATAAAACTTAAGAAGCTATAACAAGAAAAACTCTTGGGGATCACAACTCATTACAGAGAAATTCCCCTTGATACAACTAGTGACAAGATAGAATTCATTTGAACACAGCTTCTTTGCTAAGAAATTCAATTATTGAAATACTAAAAGTATGTTATGGCAATAAAGCCTTCATGGTAATCTATTTACATGACATAATTAATACTAAGTATGATGTGTTAGTTAGTTTACATGATCCTATTTATATTGCTGAGATCTTTTGAGGAACATATTTAAGAGAGAATAAAATGTCTATCTTTTATTACAATTATGTGTCTCGAAACTGAGAATATTGTGGTGGGAGGGAGAGAGAATTCCACATCTATTAAAGGTGTGGGATAAAATGGACAAAGATAGAAATATCAAGTAAGTAGACAGAATCCTTTAAGAGAGTCCACAAGATCTGGATCTCTCCACTCTCATTCGCATAAGATTGTGAGTTACTTCTAAGAGACATATTAGAGTACAGTAGTGGGATGTTACATCAATGGTTAGGTTACAGAAAGGATCTGACTCAGTTAGAAGCTCTCTTCTTTTGACTCTTCTATTCTTCTCTCTAACTTGCCATCTTAGGAAAGCCAGTTAACCATGTCAGAAATAACCCTGGAGAGAGAATTGTATGGCATCAATCTAATGACTCTGGCCTGTAGCCACTATAAGCCCGCCAAAAACTCAAGTGAGCTTGGAAACAGGTCTTTTATGTTAAGATTGTTGTTTGCTAGAAAGGGAAATAAAACCCAGGTTTTTCAGTTATTAAAAAAAGAAGCACTATCTTAACCATGTCCAGATGATTGATCTATAAAAACACTGAAAAAATTTTACATTTAAACACAGGATATTTGAATGAACAGAAATACACAATTAATAATAGGTATCTGAGTACATTTCTGCTCTTGTACAATTTGATGTAGAACTTCCCCTTCTCACATTTGCCATAAATATCAACATTTAAGCAGAAGCCCAACTTCTCATTAATTAATTGACCCAGGAATATGTAAAACTAACTGGTCCAAATGCATGGGTTATTCATTTATAATTGAATGTGGTAAATCCCAAAGAGGTATTCCTAGAGATACCAAGAAGGACAAGGTAGGAATCTATATGTTTTTTTCAAGACCACAAGTGTCATGTGGTCTCATCTGGCATAAATCTACCACATAATGTCTTTTATATTCTGATGTCACTGTGAAACCATTGTGTTGAATAAATAATATTACTAGGACCACAGTGGTGTTTTCTTTTTCTTGTTAAAACTAGCAAGCAATGATGCTAAGCTAGTACTTTACCAACCAGGAGTGAAAGTTCTCAACATCCTGAATTTTCAAAGTACAGTAACTGAATTCTAGTAGGTAAATAAGTTCTAGGCATGTATGCTAAGACACTTGTGAACATCTTCAGAGAAACTTGTGAGAGGTTTTTTGTTTGCTTGTTTGTTTGTTTTGTGGTTACTTATGAATATTTGCTTCCTAGATATGCATATAAATTTGTATACTTTCAATAAAACTTGATGGCAAAGTTATATCAGCTCTTTAGGAGACTCTCATTGTTTGTATAATTGTGTGTCTAACAGTGTTGACTTGAGATAGTTTGCAACTGTCTCTAAAGTGATGTAATGCTATGGACAAGCCACACAGAAGAAACAAGCTGGGCTACAGGAACAGGTGTGCATTAAGGCCACCTACATATGAGTGTTTGCTCATGTAAGGGGGTGACACTTAAGACTCACTGAGGGAATCTTCAAAGAAGCCATGGATGCTTCTGCAGAGCCAGTATTCAGACAATTGATACTAAAATACAATAGAACCAGCAGGCACATTGTGTTAACTTCCTTCCATCTGACTCCCACCCTGGAAGAACAGAAGCAGCTGCTGGCTGTGAAGCAGAAGAGCCAGGAAAATAGAAAGGGCAAATGGTGCCTCCCTGGGGAGTTCAAGATTGAAGAAGAAGAAAAAAAGGCACTTAATTTGATGAAAGATTAAAGTTCTGGCTCACATCACACTGAACATTGTAATACCCCAGACTTTTAGTATTCTTCCACCTAAGTAGTATAGTAGTGCTGGCCAAAATAATTTCCATTGTTGTACTCTGTCAAGTATAGCTAATTAAATAAACCCACATGTAGGCATGCACCAAGCAAGCTGTGTGAGGAATGCTCCATTGTCATGAGCTATGTTCACAGAAAAAAAAATGTTGGCAAATTTCAAGGTTAAAACATACAGGGTGTCCTCTCTTCACATGAACATCTATAGTATTTCATAGTCCAATTCAATTCCATTCAATTTTAATACTTTGAAAACCATGTTTTATATAACCAACCTTTAACCAGTGGTCAAATTGCTGTTTTACTTTTTAAAAAATGATTTAACTTTTATTTATATGTATGTATGTGCCCCAAGTGTGTGTATGTGCATAAGCAGGCATCCAAGCAGGCCAGAAGACAGCATTAGATTTCCTGGACTTGGAGTTAGAGACAACTGAGACCTGTCTGACAAGGGTGTTGTAAACCAACTGAGATCCTCTAAAAGAGGAACAAGAGCTCCTAGTGGCTATAACATTTCTTCAGTCTCAAATGCATTAGTCTTACAGATAATATTTTGGTGGACTTCCTGTATGAGTTCAATATGATATTAAGTTTTTCAAAATTAATGCTGATTTTAGCAACCTTGATATTATCAACTGAGATTCCACATTTACATCACCGTTGATTAGTTTGTACAAATTTGATGTCTCTAATATCTCCCCCCTCTTTTTATTTTGTAATGGCTACAGTTGGGTTTTGAGCCACGCTAATTCATATAAAATATTCTTGTCGTGAATTTCTTCCACATTGCTCAATCTAATAGCTACAGCTTATCTTTTTTTACTGATAGCAACCCAACACAACTCTCAGACCTGGTTCTTCTCCTTTCTTGAAACATTTTATTTACCCTATTTCTGGAGTCCTATGCTTTTCTTACTTTATTTCATATCTCTTGACTTCTTACCAACTGCTTGTTGGTGTCTAGTGAGTTGAGATTTGACGCTCTATACTTTTTTAGTGATCTCATGGCAATTAATATCATATGATGACAACTTTCATGTAGCACAGACCTCAGGTGAATCCGTCTATATTTCACCTCTCATTTAATCATCCTATCTACAGACATTTGTATTTTATTAGACATCACAAATTTTATAGCCTAAAATAAAACTCTCTTTTGACCTATGTACATACTTCACCATACAGACAGATACAGACACACACACCACACACCACGCACATACACACACACAAACACACACACACCATGTATTCTAAGTTAGATAATTCCTCTGCCCTAAAACCCACCCTTGCCTTTTCATTTCAAAGTACATTTCAGTATTTTATGAAACTCCATAAAATCATCTGTGTTGATCTGCTGCTCTAATTCCCACCTGTGAACTGTCTGCATTCACTCATAATCCCTCTGCTTGTTATACATTTCCCCCTTTACACAACCCCTAAAGCTAAATGTCTTTTTCATGAAAGGCTACTTTTAAAAGATTTATTTATTTATTTTATTCTTGCATTTATTGATTCCAAGCATGTCTGTGTTAATACATACATGCCTGTTGCCCACAGAGGTCAGAAGAGGTCATTAAGTCTGCTGAAACTAGAGTTACAGATGGTTGTGAGCCACTACATGGGTACTGGCAATAGGATCTGGTCCCTCTGCCAGAACACTAAGTGCTTTAACTGCTGACCCATCTCTTCAGCTCCTCATATGTCTTTTAAACGTCTCAGATTTATTTTACTTCATATTAAACATCTGATGTTCACCTAAAGATTCTTCTGTGAAGCTGTCATCCCACCCCAGGCATGAGTATGTTCTTGTGTATGAATGTCAGCTAATGCTTGCTCCGTAAGTTGAATTTTGTGTCTTTTGGTCACTGTTACATTTTTTTATACAAAAATATTTGTTGAACAAATGAAAATAATTTATCCATAGTTATAATATGCTATGTGCCAGGTTAATCAACGGGAAATCAACATAAATATCTATAGCCTAAAACAATGCTAATGTTTGCTTTGTGGAGAATAATTTTTGTAGTATTTATATATTAAATGCTCTGTATGCCTGAGACAGTCTCACCTGGAGAGTAATTATAATATTTTTACAACCCCTGTCATTTACATTGAAGGAAGAGGCCTGGACAAAGGAATAAATTTAACTTACAGAGAAAATCTATAATCAAGGGAAACCTGTATTTCTGAAAAGAAATATAGAGGAAAATTTATGGCTATGTTTGTGTCAGTTATTGTACCCACTGGCTAGGGTGCTTACCCATTTTTTTTCAGCATTGTTTCTCAGCAAGTTAATGACAGGGTAGTATTCTATATTCCCCTCACTGGCTTCTTTATTTACATTATCCTTTGAGCCCCTGCTGTGAGTACCAGGACCTTCCTGGCTTGACTGGAATGCTGATGCTGCAGACCTGAGAGGCCTGGTACCTGAAAGTCCTTGGCATCTGTCATCCACCTCTCACACCTGAAAAGTTTTCAGAACAAAAACAGTACTTTAGATTACATCTCTCCAATTCTCTCTCCCTTTCATATTTCACAAGAGGGAAAGTACACTTCTTTTTAAACCCTTACAAAAAACTTTAAAACACCAACAAAACCTGGACAAAAGAAAATACAAGTTATTCCATTGACTTTTTTTTTCTATCTTGGCCATTTAGCCACATATGCTAAGCTAAAATCCTCTTGAAACTCCATAGAAGACACACTACAAATAGTCTTTTGCTGATTTTCCTTAATACAAACTGGAATCAGAACTAACCACTCTAATCCAAGATTTCAATACATTTAAAAGCAAATGCTCAAACAGCTCCATTGAGTGTATTTGCAATGATCTGTCCTCAATTACCTTTTACTACATGCCAGTTGTATCATCATAATATGAGCCCCTTAAGGTACCAATAAAACTACTATGTCAGAGTCCTCATAATCCAATTACTTCTGTAAATGCCATCATAGACACCCCCAGGTATATGTTTTATTAATTTCTTAGATATTGTCATTCTAATCAAGTTTACAAAACTAACAATATCACCAAGGAAGTAAAAGAATTATCTCTGAGTATTACTGTTATTGATTCTTTTTTTTCTACCCTTCCCCAATAAGCAGTTTATGTTAAGTATTTTGTGACACAGATGAAAAGTTCAATTAACAAGACATCTTATGCTGTGGTAAAACAAAACCAAAAAGCCAGTTTCTGAATGAATAGCAATGCAGTATATTGCTGTAATTAAAGTATTTCATTAAATACAAGGTTAAGTTTAGCTAGATTAAAATCAGCTACATGCAATATCTCTAAGTCAAAGTATCCATGGAATCAGTTATATTATCACCTATATTTAGACCTTGGTTGTTGTAGAATATTATTTTAACCCTGTAAAGATGCATTACATATGTTTGTTTTGTATTTGTTTAGTTTGTAGAGATGTGCTGCATTTGTTTCCCTTTGCCTGCCTAAGGCAACTAATTGGTCTACTAACGAGCTGAGTAGTCAGTAGCTAGGCAGAGAAAACAGGCAGTGCTGAGAGGCCGAGAGAATAAGTAGGAAGAGAAATCTAGGCTCAAGAGTAAAAAGGGCAGAAGGAGGAGAGAACTAGAGAGAAAAAGAGGGATATGACTGGAGCTAGAAGCCAAGAAGTCCCAGAAAGACAGATGCTGCAGGAAGCAGATAAGACACACAGAAAGAAAGAAATGTAAAAAGCAGGGAGACAAAGTGGTAAAGAGAAACAGGTTAATTTAAGTTAAAATAGCCACAAATAAATCTAAGCTAAACTGAGAAACTATTAAAATCTCCATAATGTCTATTAATATATAGCTGCAAAAATGGATATAATTCCTTGTACCATATCAGATCACCATGGTCCAAAGTTAGTGTTCAACAACATTAAGAATCACAGAAAGCCTACCAACTCATGGAAACTAAACATCACTCAACTGAACCACTTCTGGGTCAAGGAAGAAATTAAGAAATTCCTTAATTTTGTTCCTAGAATTGAACGAAAATGAATCCATGAGATACCCAAACTTATGGGATACAATGAAAGCAGTCTTAAGAAGAACGTAGATGTCTACATGAAAAGACTAGAGAATTCCCATACATGAAAACTATTAGTACAGCTGAAAGCCCTATTGATTCATTCTACTCAATAATCAAAGTTCTTGGAAAAGAACCCAATTAAATTAATGTGAGTCTCATATCCCTTTATGTAGTCGGAGAGGAACAAGTGCTTTATTCAATAACTCCTAAAACACTGAATTCACTTAGAGAGAAAAAAATTCTGAAACACACAAATCAATTTCTTTTACTTAACACAAGTAGAATTAATTACAAGTTTTTGTTACTAATTAAATAACATTATGCATTTAAACATGTAGAATGATTAATATGAAACAAGTACTCATGTAGAGATATATAGTTCTCAGTGCACTTGCTCTTGCTGGTTATGTCAACAATGTAACCAACAGACTGAAAGATGCCCTGAGATATGCTTCTTTGGTGAGCAGGACTTGAGTCTAATAATACAGGAAATTATATTAATCATAATTTGATTCTATTATCTTTATAAGTTTTTGCTAAAGTACTTTAGCAAATATTTTAGTACTTATTTCCTTTAAGTCATATTCAATTGCAATATGTATATATATATTTGCCTGCATTTGGAAATTCTTTATGATTAGTAAAGAAAAGAATTTGGGCATGTATAAAGAAGAGGAATACTGCTACAATACTTGGATTCTAGTAAATGTTTTTTAATTTTTTAAAAGTAAATCTGGACATAGTTACCTTCTAAATTATTACAAAAAAATCTTTTTGTCTTAGACATTTGTTAATGTTGTTTTAATCCTTATAAAGCCATCCAACAGAGGTGTACTTGAACACTTGGATTCGCAAAATATTTTTGGATAATCTCATTTGGAGTTATTGGGTAATGATTAAGGGTCTAAGAGAAAGTAAAATGTGCTTCCAAACAGATCTGTCAGTAGAATCTAGTTATAAAGAGAGGTAGCAAAAAAAAAAAAAAAAAAAAAGGCTGAATGGGGCTGGAGAGATGGCTCAGCCATTAAAGGCTAGGCTCACAACCAAAAAAAGGCTGAATGATGTGCTCACCTGAGATCTCAGTGAACATTTCATGCATTCCAAGTTATTTAGTGTTTTCTTTAAGAAAGATGCTCTGAATGTTGTAAATGAATGAAACAGCAAAATATTAGGTTTTCTTATTTCCAACTTTATGATAATTACCCTAGAGCCAGTGTGTTAGAAAAATCTATTAGCTAATTAGATTGCTTTTTAAAAAATGAATATTAAAATTATGCATAGTTGCTTCAAGACATATCCTGTGAATGACAGGTTCTATATCACTCAAAATTCTGTTAGAAAAATTGAAAAATACAATTTACTACAAAAAAAATGAGTTACATCTCATGGATCCTTATATCCAATCATAAATAGTTTGTAATGTCCATTATATTTCTGCCACTATTTTCATGCCAGTCATTATTTTAGCTTTCAAGGTTCACAGGTGGGTACAACCATTGATTGCTTTTTCATCTGGATGCTGAAATGTTTAGTTTGAGTGAGGTGCAATATACCAGATTTTGTTTCCTTAATGATTAATAGTTTTGCCTTTTATCAAGGGAATTTTGGCATAAGGTAAGAAGCAGACAAGATGTAGTTCTATTTTTAATGAATACTTAATTTTTTCAAGATTTGTTCCTCCATTTAAGCCCACATCAAAATGTTATGCATATTTTGGTCTATTTTGATGCACAATAATGTTATTACAATACATTTAGAGTTGGTGTTGATTCTGTTCTTTTTTACATTTTTATATAAACTTAATTTTTCCATAATTTTGTAAAATTAAAATATTAATACACATAGAATTAGATTTTTTTTGTATTTTTAAGATATATAAATATGTCATAAGATGCAACATAACTGATCAATTTCAATTCAGATTTTTCTTTCTTTGTCTCTCTTTTTTTTCTCTGCTTCTCTTTTTTTGCTTCTCTCATTGTCTTATGAGCTAGGAAATCTAATATAATATGTAATAAACATTATGGTTATTCATATCTGTATTTTTCTTACATAGAGCAAAATGGTACAAACTCAATCATAATATATTTTATTAACTGTAGGTTTTTAAATTCTCATCTGAAATGTTTTTGCATGTAGTTATATAGGAGCTTTTCTTAAATTAAATTTTTTATTGTTGTTTGAAAATCACTATCAAACTTTATATAAAAACACAAAACATTCAGGATAGCTAAAAAAAATCATACAGGTATGAAACTTCTCATTTCTATAAAGTACATGAAACATAAAAAATAAAATCTAAAGCTCCTCAAGCCAGGTTAGGCTCAGCTACAGATGAAAGAGCACAGTAGGTCACAGTTAATGCCCATGGATGCACTATGGCCACCTCAAATTCCTTCTACAGTCAAACGAGAAGTTTTGTTTTTTGTTTGTTTTGGTTCGTTGGTTAGTTGGTTTTGTGTGTGTGTGTGTGTGTGTGTGTGTGTGTGTGTGTGTGTTAAATCACTTTATTCATTCATCATTTTTTAATGAAATAAGAATGTTTTTTGCTTCAAGTCCACTAATGAGTGAGTACATCCCCTGCTTATCCTTCTGGGATTGTGATACCTCGCTCAGGAGGATATTCTCCAAATCCATCCATTTGCCTGCGAATTTTAGAATATCATATTTTCTTACTGCCGAGTAGTATTCCATTGTGTAGATGAACCACAGTTTGTTAATCCATTCTTCAGTTGAGGGGCATCTAGGTTGTTTCCAGGTTTTTGCTATTACGAATAATGCTGCTATGAATGTAGATGAGCTAATTCTTTCTACCTGTATTACATGAAGTATGTGAATTTTAATGCTAATTTTCTAATGTTAAATCACAACTATGATTTTGAAGTTAACATTACTTGTCAGGACAATCGGTGTTTTTATTTGTTTGAGTTTTTGACAATTTGTGTTTTTAAAGCCTCCATGAATTCACATTATTGAAACTTTGATCAGTGCTTTTCCAATTGTGCTCACAAGGACTATCTGTGTGATGTCATGTAAGAAAATTCTTTCATCTATTATCATATCCTGGCTAGATCTTGATGTCAATATTCTGCTAGACATATGGAATAGTGAGAAATACTGCCTTTTAATATTTGAAAGTGAGTATTGATGAGGATTTTTTTGGTAAATAGTTGATAGAATTCATCAGTACATTGATACAGGTTCAATCATATCAATTCTATAGGACTATAGAATTTTCTTTTGTAGAGTTTAATATATTAATTTACCAAGAAATTTGTACATTTCAAAATAGTTGTCAAGTTTATTGCCACAAATATATTCCTTATATCATCTGCTTCTTTTATCCTAATAGGATTTGTACTAACATTGCTATGTTAGCAGTTTTAAAATGATTTTACTCTTCCCTTCCTTCTTTCTTCCTTCCTTCTTTTCCTTTTTTCTTCCAGCCTACTTGCCTGCTTTCTTCTTTCCTTTCTTTTTCTCCTTCCTTTCTTTCTCCCTCTCTTCCCCGTTTTTAATTGTGTTCTTTTGTTATTATTAATTAAATTTATTCATTCATTACATCCTAACTGTAGTTTACCTTCCCTCATCTTATCCTATTCACTCTCCCTACTGCCCCCTGACCTGAACACCCCAACTTACTCCTGTGTTTCTCCCATGTGTGTCAACAAAGCATAGCATATCAAGTTGAGGTTGGACTAAGGTTCTCCCTTATATTAAGGCTGTTCAAGGCAACTCAGTATGACGAATAGGTTCCTGAAAGCCAGCAAAAGACTTTGGGACTGGTCTTACTCCCCCGGTTAGGAGTCCAACAGGTAGACCAAACTACACAACTGTCACACAATGTAGAGGATCAGTCCCATGCAGATTGCCTAGCTGTGGGGCCAGAGTCTCTGAGCTCTTATGAGCCCATATTAATTATTTCTGTGATTTTCTTTGTGATAGCCTTGACACCCCAGGGTAGTACAATCTTTCATCTCTCTCGTAAACAGGATTACTCTAGTTCTGCCTTACTGTGGTTTTTTGCATCTCTTTTTATCAGTTTCTGGATGAAGGCTCTCTGATGACAAAGTAGTTACCAATCTTCTTACAGGAGATGGCCAGTCTAGGCTATTACTTATCCACTATTCCTAGGAACCTTAGCTAGGGTCATTCTTGTAGATTTTGGGGAGTTTCTCTTGCACCAGGTTTTTGCCTAACCTCCAAATGCCTCACCCACCAAGATGTCTCCATTACTCTACCCTCTGTTTATCCTCTCTCACCCAATTCCTCATGTTCCAATATCCACTGCCCTCCCCCATTCTACACAGGAAGTATCTTCTATTTCACCTTACCAAGGAAATTGATGCATTTCTTAGGGCCCTCCTGGCTACTGAGCCTGTTTGGAACTGTGGATTGTAGAATGGTTATCCTTGACTTTATCGCTAATTACTAATAAGTAAGTATACTTATTAGTGAGTACATACCTGTTTGTTTTTCTGAGTCTGGGTTACCTCAGTCAGTATGCTTTTTTCTCTAGTTCTATTTGCCTTCAAATTCCCTTATGTCATTCTTTTTAACAGTTGACTCACACTCCATTGTATATACGTACCACATTTTTTTTTCATTTATTCTTCCATTAAGGGGAATTTATGTGTTTTCCAGATTCTGACTATTATTAATAGTGCTACTATGAATGTAGTTGAGCAAATGTCTTTATGGAATAATTAAGCATTCTTAGGATATATGCCCAAGAGTGGTAAAGTCCAGCCTTGAGGTAGATTGATTCTATATTTATTTCCAAACTGACTGTTCGAATTTGCACTCCCACCAGCAGTAGAGGGGTGTTCTCTTTTCTCCATCTCTTCTCTAGCATAGGGTGTCATTAGTTGTAATCTTAGCCACTCTGTGAGGTAGAAAATGAAATTTCAGAGACTTTCTATTTTGCATTTTCCTAATAGCTAAAGATACTGAACAATTTTTAAAGTATCTGTTGGCTATTTGAAATTCTTCTGTTGAGAATTCTCTGTTTAGATCTGTACCTTCTTTTTAATTGGATTATTTGGGTTTTGGATATCTAGTTTCTCGAGTCATTTACATATTTGGAGATCAATCATCTATTATATGTGGAGCTGTTGAAAATCTTTTCCCATTCTATAGACTGCAATTTGTCTTATTGACTGTGCCCTTTGCCATTCAAAATCTTTTCCGTTTAAGGAGGTCCCATTTATCAATTGTTGCTCTTAGTATCTGTGCCACTAGTGTTTTATTTAGGAAGTCTCCTGTGTCAATGAGGTTAAGGGCATTCCCAACTTTCTTATCTATCCTGTTCGTTATAACTGGGTTTATGTTGCTGTCTTTGATCCCCCTTGGACTTGATTTTTATTCAGGGCAATAGATGTGAACCTATTTGCATTCTTCTACATGCAGCATCCACTTGTGTCAGCACCATTTGAGGAAGATGCTTTTTTCCCCAATTGTATAATTTTGGCTTCTTTCTAAAAAAATCAGGTGTCCATAGGTGTGTAGACTTACATTTAATTTAACTCATTGATTCACCAGCCTGTTTTTATGTCTAAACCACATGGTTTTGATTACTATAGCTCTATAGTAGAGCTTGAAGTCAGTGATTGTGATAGCTCTGGCAGTTCTTTTATAGTACAGGATTGTGTTAGTTCCCCCTAGGTTTCTACTTTTTCCATATGAAGTTGAGTATTGTTCTTTTCAATACAGAATTGTGTTGAAATTTTAATTGGAATTGCATTCAATCTTTCGTTAAATTGTCATTTTTTACTTTTTTCATTTTTTATCTTTTTTATTATGAATAAAGTCATATTTTTTATCCATGTATCCCCTTGTTCAAACTCCCTTCCTCCTCCCACCCCTCCCAGTCACTCTCTCTTCTCCCCATCTCTTTAACAATGTTAATCCTACTCATCCATGACTATGGGAAATCTTTCTATCTTCTGATATCTTCTCCAATTTCTTTCTTCAAAACCTTGAATTTCTTGTCATATAGGTCTTTGACTTGTTTGGTTACATATAACCCAAGATATTTTATGTTATTTGTGGCTTTGTGAAGGGTATTGTTTCTCTTATTTTTTTCTCAACCTGTTAATTATTTGTATATAGGAGGGTACTTGATGTTTTGAGTTAATCTTGTATCAAGAAGTTTGACTTCACAGCAAAATTTAAAGCCTTTTTTTTTAAAAAAAAAAATTTCACTGTTTTCTTACCAGTATTGTTTCCTAACATGGGTAAGATATTGTGAACATTTAAGATTTTTAATATTCATTAGAATTATAATTTTCTCTTTTAATATATGAATTAGAAACTAAGGATTCCTCTATTTTTGTTTATATCTTTAAATATATGCACACATTTTTATTATTTCATTTAAAATATTTCAGGTTTTTGCTTTTGTTAAGTCGCTGTGACATAATGGGTTATACAGATTTTAATTTCTTACTATTCAAATAATTGAGTAATTTTGTAATTACTATTTTTGTTTATTGTCCTCTAATTTTCCAGAGTCAAAGCATATTCCATACAATTTTAATGCTTTGGAATTTATTGAATTTTGTTCTGCCACTCAGCATACAATTTTAGTGAATAATTTGAGGGCGTTAAAAATAATCCACAAACGATAGCTGTCTACTACAGATAGGTGAATTTGGTCAACTTGGTTAATGGAGTTATTCGAATCTTTCAAAACTACCTCATATTTCTGACTGCTTATTCATTTTATTTGTAGAAAAATTATATTAAAATTTCTAACCAAGGTTGCAACTTTACTATTTCTTCTCTAGGTTCTATAATTTTTGCCTTACATATTTAAAGCAGTGTTATCATCCATAAACCATATTTAAAATTATGCTTGTCTGTGAGCTGTCTTTTTTGACAGTTTAATGAGTTACTTTTATAATAGGTATTACTCTTTGAATTAAATTTAATATGATGTGGAAACAACCATACCAACCATTTGTGGGGAACTGTTTGTAGGATTCATCTCCATCTTTTCAGTTCTTAAAAGCCTATTCTTTTGTTAGAAAAAAACAAAACAATCAAACAAAAATCTAAACTAAATTTTTCTGTAAATGATTTAATTTTATGGTTTAAAAAATTATCACAAAGTTAGACACTTATATACAAATATGTTTTTCTATATTCATTTAAATTAGAAATCTGTGTTTTTCTTCTTTGATCTCAAGTCAAAACACCATTGGGGTCATTTTTTTTCATTAGAATCTCAGGGAGAAAAGACCATATTATTGCTATAATTTTGGGTTATAGAACGTACCTATACTCCTGGCACAGTCTCTGTCTACATTCCTGTAAGTCAGATATACCATCTCTATGGCCTCCACTCTATCAATAAAACTTTCTGAAACACAGCTGACAAAGACTGTGTACAATGGAAAGTTTGTGATATTATACTCTATCCACCCAGAGATAGATGTTGTCTGTAGCTCAAAGTCCACAACCACAGTCACATCAACAGGGTCCTTTTGTTATTTAACATGACACAGACAAGATCATAAGATGAGATGCTCACATGTCATCATAAGATGAGATGCTCACATGTCAGGTGGGGCTCATTATTCCTGTCAGAGAGCTCTGGTTTGTCTGTTACATAATTCTTGATATGGCTGCATTTAAGTCAATTTTTATGAGAAAATTTTATATTCAGTTTTCTAAAATCTCTTTTCATTTTCCTGAATTCAAGCTTGAGAATTAATATTTTTATTAAATAATTACTTTAATCCATGTTTTGTGGTTCCTTTTATAGCAGTGGAACAGAAACAAATGCCTTTTAATTATTTCTGAAAATATGTTTTACGTATCTTATTTGTCTTTTGTTAAAGTACAGATAACTTCATTGTTGTTTCATAATAAGTTGTATTATATGTTTATATATGTGGTATTATTTACATATCATACATATTTATGCATATTCTACTGAGAAAGATTTAACTCATTTTAAAGTTTTACTACCCCTTTTTTTTCCTAAGGCACTGCAATTAATACTATCTTCATTTTGTCATTTTAAATCACCTAATAATTGCCTAAACTTAAATGTGTCTTCTCCAGCAGAAAAATAACTCCCTTCCATCTATGTTTCTGCCTTCATCTTCCAATCTAAGGGTCAGGCTAACCCTCTGCTTCATGGCCAAAGAAGATGACTTTCCCAGAAATTGATCTAATTTCTCAAAAATACTTGACACATACATTTGGATGTGGGTTATATGTCCACAGCCTTTCCATTGTTCTAAAAGCTACATGCTCTCCCTGGATACATCACAGACCTGCAGAGGCTCTTGTCTGGGTGATATGTTCCTCTCCCACAGAACTGCTTCTAGCAAAATTCACTACTACATGATCCAACTGACTAAAACTGAGAAATATTATTAAAACTACCTGACCCTAGCACTTCCTCTGGAAGTACATCTAAAAACAATTTTTTTTCCTTGTGCACTGTACCTGATTCCCAATTAAGAACACAGAGATTACATGTTTTCTTTAAATCTAGGGTCAGGGCTAATCACAAGGAATTTTCAGGTAGGAATTCTCTCATCAATGCAACTGAAAATGTTTTATTGCTTAGATGGCCAGTAAACCCTTAGTGTAGGCATACTTCTGATGTATTTATGCAGCAGCCAATTCAACTACTAGCTTATTTTTCATTCTCTTTTTTCTTATTTCTAGAAGGCTCAAACACAATGAAATTTATTCTACTACTTGAAACAGAAACTCTTCATATAATATGTACACTATACATTAAATTCAATAGAAACACCTTGTACATAATTTTATTTTCAGTCTCTAACTTATTTTTATTTTAATACCTTTGGCTTATATTTCTGAAAGCAGAAAGTCAGGTAATTACATTAACACTGAGAGAGATGACTATATAAATTCATATTCTATAATCCAAAGAAACAGAAACAAGCTAATTTAAAACACTCAAATTTACATCCATACGCATACCGGTGTATAGGTGACACTGATTGGACACACACACGCGTGCACACACACACACACACAAACACACACACACACACAAACACACAGCAATTATAAAAAAATACTATAATATTGAGAGGAAGATGAGAAAATATCGAAGGAGTTTGGAGATGGAGGGGCAGATATGATCAAAATGCATTGTATTCATCATACATTTCTCAAAAATGCCAAAAAAGAGAAAGGAAAAAGTGTGACTTTCTTCCATTACTCACATTTCAACACTCCTAAAGTTAATCTTTGATGGCCAATCTTGAGTTTCATGCCCATGCCCCAAGAGAGCTCTTGTGTTCTGCAGTTTCAGTTTCCCAAGTTGGAAGCAGATGCTTCCTTCCAAACAAGACAATACACAGAAAGAATGAAAACCTGTGGAGAGAAAGAACTGGTACCAGAAAGACTAGAAGAAAATAAAAGTCCCCTATGACAAATTAAGACACAAACTTGCTGTGAAAGTTTAATGAAATGATGTAAACAAAATTCTAGACACACATATATTGCTTTCATTTCCAGTCACATATTTGACCTTTATTTTTGCTTGCAGTGGATATTCATATTGCTACATACTCCATACTCCCTTTCTCAAGTCCTTTTAGCTTAGTCACAGTCAGAGGTGCCTGAATGTAAGCCTTCCCACCACCTTCAGAGGACAATACAGTCATGCACATTTCATTCTGTGCTTTGTTTTCTAGAACGTAATTGTATTTTCCTGAGTTTTGAGATATTTTATAAGGTATTCTAATGTAATTGTAGTCAATGAATACAAAAGTCAGGAAGTATTGATTGAGCTGTCAAGAAGAGGTCAAATGATAGAAGCAAAAGTATAATTATTTTACATGGAATCAGTAAATGTTGAATATTGCTTCATATTATAGAGTTCAGAGATGATATGGCAAAATGATAAAACCAGAAAATTTCACATGATGCTTAGCAAAGCTTCATGAAAAAGCTTTAAACATATAATAAAATAGAGAAAGCAATTCAGCACCCATGAAGACCAATTTGTGAATCCCTATGGAGTATAAGAAGAATTCCCACCTCAATTGCCTGATCTGATTCACAGAAGTCATTTAAAGGCATGACTTGGACATCACTCACAGTCCTTCCAGTTTCCTACCTGAAAGTAAAATGCTTCAACTCCAGAGGCTGTATGAATACTGGACTTTCTTTACTCAGTTCAGCCTGACTGACAACTCTTTTAAAGAGTATTTCTGCACTGCAGAGGAAACTGAATACTGCACTTTCCAGAATCTCCTCTCCATCAGGCAGTTTCTACTACTGAGAGACCCTTGCATAAAATCTAAAAGGGGTGACAAAGACAAATTGACCGTGATGGTTTGAATGGAAATGGCCCCATGATTATATATTTAATAAAACCAGTCTGGAAAATGAGAGAACAGATCCACCCACAGTCAAGCCAGATGGATCAGAGAGAGGTAACTCACATCTCTAATCCCAGCTCTGGAAACAATAGTGGTGCCCAAGCCTTTAATCCCACAACTCCAGAGACAAAGAGATCTTTCTGTGTTTCTATGAATTTAAGGCCTAACTACTAGACAGTAGAAGCTCACACCTTTAATCTTAACTCTAGAATCATGATGCTGAGTTGAATCCAGAAGTGAAGGAACTCGGTGAAGAAGATATTTAAGAAGATGGAGGCAGACAATGAGAGATTCTGTAGAAGAGACAAGCTAGGCTGAGGACTTTGGAAGATAACTGGGTGAGAATTGACTGTGGTCTGTTTTCTATCTCTGATATTCCAGCCTGATTTTATTAAATATAAAATATATCACCACAGGTACTATTAAGAAGTATGGTCTTGTTGAAGTAGGCATGGCCTTGTTAGAGGAAGTATGGTTTTTTTGGGGTGGTGAGGTAGACTTTGAGGTCTCACAAGCTCAAGTCAGGCCTAGTGTCTCAATTCTCTTTCTGTTTTCTTGGGATAAGAGATCCTCAGCTACCTCTTCAGCACTGTGTCTGCCTGTATGCCACCATCCTTTCTACCACTATGATAATGGAATAAACTTCGAAGTTTCATTTTTGGTGAGAAAGGAAGAAAACTGCTGATGCACTCTAGTTTTGCAATTTTAACAGTGCAAAGCAATAACTAATGAGAAACAAAGGAATACAATCTCATTTGGATGCTGAATCAAAGTCCTTTAAGGCACTGTTCCTGGAAAGGCAGATATGTGTTTGACCCAGGGAATAGACTCCATTACTTCCCTGGGATAATGATGATACAAGTGGCCTAACATATAATTTAAGGAAAACCAGTGTAAAGTTTGGGCTCTTTTTACAGATTAACTCTTTCATTGGGAGAAGCTACTGGCAGAAGCACCCAGGAACGAGGCTGAGGAAGTTGCAAGACAGCTGGGTGGGAATTGACTGTGGTGCTTCCTCTCTCTGATATTTCAGCCTTCCCCTGATATTTGGTTCTGAGTCTCATTCTTAATACTACATGGAAAGCTATGGCTCTTGGAGCAATGTTACAGGAGCTGAGAAAGAGGGGATATGTGGGTCCTGATATTTTGTTTTTTAAGTAAACAAAAAACAAACAAAAACTCAAAATTCCTCTTGACTTCCATATAGACTTTTTTTCTGTAGAAACATTGGGGAACAAAATTTGGAGTGGGGGAGTCACAAGAAAATGGAAACAAATTTAAATAACAACATATTTTTTTGGGGGGGAACTTTTTGAAGTCTGTAAACTAGTGGTTTTCAGCCTTCCTAATGCTGCAGTCCTTTAATATGATTCATCTTGTGATAATGCCCAACCATAACATTACTTCATTGCTACTTTGTAACTGTAATTTTGCTACTGTTATAAAGAGTAATATATTGATATGCAGGATATTTAGTATGCTACCCCTTTGAAAGGGTCATTATATCCCTAAAGGGTCTCAATGTAGACTGAGGATCATTGCTTTTACCTTACTCAGAGACAGAGTCAATGACACATCTTGCTTCCACCTGGAAGCATCTGTAGGCTTACTAAAAAAATTGCACTTTAGAAATAATTCTGTGTTGATTATCTTTTGCCACAGTAACACTGACAAATAAGCACAAACTCTCAGTTGTAGACAACAGTAAATATTGACATTAGCTTATGGCTCTATGGATTGGCTGGAGAGATTCCAGAGATTTAGTCCAGAGTCAGCCCTCCTTGGATTGCCTGGCTTATGTGTCCAGGCCAGCTGGTGCATTGGCTCAATAGCTGGCCAGTCCAGGAGGAGCTCACCCCTCTGGACTCTCATGTACATGGACTTTTATCCTACCATATGCTAGTGTTGTTTATCTTCTTGGTGGGAATAGATATGTGAAAGAGAAAAATAACAAATGAGATCTTATGTGACTCTGCTCCAAAATAGCAAACTGTCATTGTAATCATCTTGGTCTAATGATGTCATAAGTCATTTTAGACTGAGGTTGGGAAATACCTCTCTCAAGACTGTTGTAAAGGGTACATGAAAAAAAAAGAACTGCGGAGATTTTTGCTATCAGCATGGTTTACTCTGGATGGCATAACATCTTGGAAAGAGAATGTCCTGCCTATGCATAAACCCTGCTCTGTTTTCACTGCCAGCAATCCAGCAAAATAATGCATGCCATATGTGCAACCACAATTCAATAAAATCATTTTCCTATTCAGATAAATAGAGATGTGTAAAAGAGAGCTCCATAATAGCACTTCAATTCCCTCTAATATCTGAGGAAAGAAACAAGTATCACACTTCATTCATAGGTTTTAGTGTCAAGTTGGCAATAGTTACAAACATATTCTCTGCCAGTAATCCATGTGAGGGTTTTGATTCTAAATGTTCTCTATCAATTGCTAAGAATAAAAAGAATTGCTTTTTTCCTCCTTAGATTTCATTGTTTTTTGAAAGCACAAACCATATTGTGCTGGACAAAATACAAAGGTGAAAAAATAAGGAAAAAAATATAAAATAGAAAAGAAATTAAAGAGTCAGTGTGAAGACTCTCCCACAGCAGTAGAAGGAAACATCCAATTCTGACCAAGGATGTGTGTTTTCTACTCCAATTGCAGGAAGCCTTTACAGTCTATTGAAGGCCTTGTGCACCAGCCTGTACCTTGCATTCCAACTGTCTTAACAAAGCCACATGAGGAGCTTATCATCAGATGCCCAACTTATGCAACAATTTTACAGAATTTTTAATTACAAGTTTTTTCTTTCCAAAATTTCAAGAAACTTTCCAGATGGTTTAATTAATTAAATATGACAAAAAAGAGACTATTCAAAATACAGCTCTCTAAGCCTCAGCTAACTTTTAGAGAAAGGTACACATTCACAGATTCATCCCCATTTTCTCTAGGGAATTTTCTGCACTGAAACTCCCTCTCCTTAACTTCAACATTGTTCAGGTACTAGATTGTATTCTAGTTAAGGAATTAATAAATAAAAACTGAGATCATGCTTTAAGCATGAGCATAGTACACACTGGGCTGTGCATATTTGTGTCCTAGAAGCAAGGCATTTAAGTTGTTTGTCTTGTGCTATTGTGTGTAGCCAGTCTTTCCACTTATTCACTTCTGTTCTCATCCTTTTTTGTTTTGTTTCTTTTATTCTGATCTATGTTCCTTTTTCTTATGTAAGTATTGCTGACTTATTCTTTTATCTTGTTTAATTAAATGAGACATGCCATGAGTTTGCATGCAATGCACAAGTCGTGAAAGTCCTTGAATTTAGGGTTGTAGGCCTTTGTGAGCTGCCTGATGTGGTACTTGGAATGGAAGTCTTCTGCAAGAGCATAGTGCACTCTTAATCACTGTACCACCTCTCCATCACATGCCATCGTTTTAGGCTGTAAAAGTAATTTGAAGACGAACGCTTTCTAATACATTGTGTGCAATTGATAAATTTTAGCAAATGCTGCTGTAACAAATGGTTTCATTGCTAATAATGCAGAGCATGTCATTGAAGAAAATTATATAATTACTTTTTCATCCAGGAAGGCTTCTGTAGGCTGTGAGCTACCTTGAAATGTGCTAATTTAAGAAAATAGAGAATATTTTAAATACAGAAAGTATTTGTGTTGCTTACCAATTCCGAGTCACTCTCAATGCTTGCTCTGAGAACTTCACATAAATAAGATAAACAGAGAAAGATACTCATTTCATCTGGTTCTTCACATTTCACTTCCCCACTCATCATCCATCACACAAGTTTGGAAGGACTGTGCCAGTTCTGACTCCATCTTTCCACTCTCTTAGTTAGGATTTCAACTGAAATAAAACATCGCAATAAAAAGCAACTTGAGGAGGAAGAAGTTTATCTCAGCTTGAAGTTTGTAGTCCATCATCCAGAAAAGTAAAAGCAGGAACCAATGGTGGGAACCTGGAGGCAAGAACTCTGATTTGCTCCTCATGGATTTCCCAGTCCCCAAGGTAGCACTGCCCACACTGAACTGGGCTATTCCACATCAAATGTCAATCAAGTCAATGCCCCAGAGGTATGCCCACAGGCCAATCTGCTGGGAGCATTTTCCAAGCTGAGACTTCCTCTTCCAAAATGATATGTGTTGAGCTGATACAAAACTAGACAGCACACCTACAGAGCATCTCAAATTAATGAATTTGATAATTCATACATCCATAACAGTCCATAAAACAAAGATGTATCTTATAATAGATAACACATCAGATTTAATGGAATATAGTATTGCCACCCCCAGCAGTATTTCACTGAGAAAACATTGACTGTGAAACAAAGTTACTCCATAACAGAATAGGGAGCTCTGAAAGGATTTTATACTGGCATAAAGAATTATGTACAGTAAAAAATAAAAAAAATGACCCCAGGAAACTTAAATTGTAAATTATATGCATGTGTACAGGTATATTATCTTTTGTGTAAATAGAAAATTTTGTTTGGAATGTGCCCCATGGGTCTTATTCAATCCTGCCTACCCTCCAGTGTAGAAGTCTTGTCTTGTTATCTGGTGAAGCTCAGGGGGAAATATACATTATTCTAATATTTCCATGAGTACTATTGAAAAGACTGTCAATAGCTTCAAGGGAGAAAATTCAGATACATATAAGATAGAAGGTTTAGCTATCTAGACATTCAGCAGTGACTGATTCTGGGGTGTTGTGTGAAGGCCTCATCTTAGCAGTCATTATCTATACTCTTATATCAGAGATTAGAGTCAGATGACTTCTGCATGGGTTAAAAGATGAAGGAACAGAGATACTGTCCCTTCCAAGCTTAAGTTTAATAATCTCTGATGTGACAGCATGTAAAAAAAGCCATAAATTTGGGACCAGTGGAATAGCATAGTGGATTAAAGCATTACCACATGCCTGATGACCTGAGTTTAATCCCATGAGTTACATGGATGAAGGCAAAAAACTGTCTCCTATGTGGTGTTCTCTGGCCTTTATGTGTGCACCCAGAGCACCCCCTCTAAAATAAACACTAATATTGTAATAAAAATCCAGAAGTTGTATTTAGAAAATATGTCTTAACTATCAACTCTATATATTTCTCATTTCCTAAAGGGAACCATAAAAGAATCAACATTTTCTTTAGAACAACTAGTATTGTGTTTTTATTCAGAAGTAGTCTGATTTTTCTACCCCTGACTCATGCTCGGAACTTATGGTGACTGTGGAAGATGGATCTTTAAACATAGCTTGAGGTGACTCTTTAGAAATTGCTGACTTCACTAAAGCAAAAATAAAAGTAAAAAGTATAACTCTTGACACAGTAGCCTCTGTTGTGCAGAATACTGCCTTGGTATCGTTGGGGAAAATTTAAAGTGTATATTTCTCTGGAAAGGACCTGGTAATATCAAAACACAGAAGAGTGTAATTCTAGTAGGTAATAAAATTCGCCCAAATCCTGACATGCATTTATAGCCTATTCACAGTTTTCCTATTTCATTTTATACCATATAACAGAGGCTCTGAGCTCTCAGAAATCCTCCTCTGGTTTCTGTTCTGTTTGGTATTCTTGGAGACTCCTTCTTTTGATTCCAGGCTTTAGTTCCTGTGTATAACAGTAGAAACATCTGTCATCAGTTTCAATCTGTTCAACAAGGTCTTACTGGAAAACACGGGGAGTCCCTCATTTGAATCTTAGTTTACCAAATGAAATCAGAATCCTGATCCTGTTCTGTATGGAAGAAAGTCATTGGACCCAGAGCAGCTGTCTAAGTCCATAGGACAAATTGTTTCCCTCGGAAAATATGGGAACAGCAGATCTGAAGACACCCATGTCATTCAACAGAGATTCTCAATATGTCTGTGCCTGTAATGCCACACAAAGCTATAGCCAATCTTTGCAAACAAACTAGAACAAATTCTACTCTCTGTAGAATGCCCAAGAAGGTACAGCATGCCAGGTTGGCAAATTATAAAACATATCTATAATAAATCCTTGACAAATCTATTATTATAGCTGTAACTGATCTGAAACACATTTAGTTGCCTGTCTCAATGCTCACTTTTCTTCTTTTTACTGCTGATTTGCTGTGTTTCTCTAACAGTTGCATTGCGATTGGTAGTGTACACAGTTCTTCACAGGGCAGCTAACCCTATATTCCCTTGACCACTGAAACAGATAGCGAATCTCACCAGCAAACAAATGCAGATGTCTTAAATTAACACACCACCCTTCATTTCTACTTCAACTGCCTATATAGCAAGTACCGATTTTCCTATCTCTAAAATAAGAAGGACTTTTGGTAAATTATGAATCACAAATATACAAAGGAATTTTTTCAAATCTACACTAAAACAGAAGTTTAGTCGAATTCAGTTATTTCTGGGTCTTTTAAGGGAAGTTGGCAGAAAGTCAGGCACTGACTTTGCTGTGAGATTGGACTGCATCCTTGCCTGTCAAGTCTATTTGATCCTCAGACAAAGGTAATGGCTAAAAATGAAGGAAACAATGTTGTGCCAGCTTCCAATGGAAGTAAGCTGGAGTTTCCAGGAGGATATGGGCCTCACAAATGAAGCTCCATGTGGTAACCTGAACAGTGCCAGCTTCCAGTGAGAGTTAGCTTAAGTGTAAGAGACCACAGCATGGCAGTCACTTAGCATTGAGGGGTACTGGCAGGAGAATGTTGGCATTTGGGAACTGTGGGAGCTGAGCACAAACACTTCCCCAACCTGCCACCGTTAACTGCCAGCCTTCAAGAAAGTCTTCTGCAGGGCTGGAGAGATGGCTCAGAGGTTAAGAGCACTGACTGTTCTTCCGGAGGACCTGAGTTCAATTCCCAGCAATCACATGGTGGCTCACAACCATCTATAATGTTATCTGGTACCCTCTTCTGTATACTGTATACATGACAAATAAATAAATGTTTAAAACAAACTTTTTTTTTTTAAAAAAAAGAAGTCTTCTGCTTAGATGATGATGATGATGCTATATAAGATGTTTTTTCATCATCTCAATTTAATATTCTCATATGTTACATGATACTTGAAAACAGTTGGTAATGTCCAAAATGACCAACTTCAAATCTCCTGACACACTGTTAAGGTACTAATTCAAACTCACGTATAATTTGACTTTATATATGTGGGACTTTTCATTCCTTTTGTAGTTAAGATTGAAAAGTGAGGCAGGTACACATCATGCTTCTGTTAATCTAAGGCATAGAAATTGTCCTGTAAAAATCTTTACAAGTCCAAAGAATTAGGAGGCATTACTCCCCAGATTGGCACTGAAGGATCTAGAGTAGTGGATGAATAATGACAGAAGCTCCAGGATCTGGCTCAATTACAAGAAAGATGATACCACATGTCTTAAGGAGGAAGCAAGCAGAGTTACAGCGATTGCACCCACTTAAAGCCACAAAACAAATGTCTTGTTATAGCATGGCAGACTTCATGTCTTTATATACTGCCTATGAATGTACAGATGTTTTGTGCTATAACAGATCCCAGCTGTTGTGTTCAACACAATACAGCTCATAAAAATCTAGAACATTCACTTGGGCTTTTCCTAAAAATAGGTAAGTAAGTAAATAAAAAATCTGCTTCTCTTCTAGAAATAGGACATGTAATTCAAACCTCTGTGGACCAGAGTGGGCAAGGCAGAGTGGCTGCCAGGCAGCAGAGCTGTCCAAGCCAGCAGCCAAAGGGACAAGCTAATGGGCTATGGATTCCAGCAACAGCAGCCAGTGTTCCTGCCCAGGTCCAGCAATTGCTCTCTGATCCATTTTTTTCACTTTAGCCGGCACTGTTCTATAGCAGGGATTTCCATGTCTCTCCTTGTAGTGGCTTCCAACTGAATTAGAACAGTAAAAGGACTCTGGGAAGTTGGAAATAGAAAAGGAACTCAGACAGACCCTCTGTTTTCTCAGCTTCTGACAGACTTTCAGGCAATGTTTATACCTCTTCTATGATCCCAGCTTCTGGATTCTCCTGTGATTGAAGCTTGCATCCTTAGCCCTGACTTCCGAACTGGTAACTTCTGGTTGTGAAAGCACCCCAAAGTCCTTACAGGTTGAGAGCACTACTCACGTGATGCTGCAGCTTATCTTGGAGTTCATGGCCTATTTTGGTATGCTTAATCCTTCTCTCTCTAAGTAACTATTAAGTCCCTGTTTCATGGTTGTTGCCATAGCTCATTTTGTATAGTTCTTTTTCTCAAAACATGATCACCCAAATCTGATCACCAGGACCTATGCAAGTACAATGTTTGGTAGAGAATGTATATATTCCAAGAACTGGGGAAGCAACCATGGGCAGAGGCTTGGAGCTTGTTAATCAGACATCCTGACCTACTTGGGAAGTTACAGGCCAGTGACAGAGCCTGAATGAAACAAATGCATTGAAAAGCTCCTTTGTAGGAAGAACAGAGATTGTCTTCTTATCTCCCCATGCACATGTAAAATGCATGTATATATACACACAGGCATACATACAAACATACACACAAAGACAGAGAGAGAGATAGAGAGAGAGACAGGCAGAGATACAACCTTCCCTGTTGTAAGCAGAGAAAAAGTGGTTTCTATCCTTGGAAGTCTATGTCAATTATCAGAAGCAGAGAGCACAGCCAGCCCATATCATGGCATGCTCTGAAGTCACAGCTTCAGCATTCTCAGAAACACTGCTGGGAAATAAAATTCCTGTATGAACAGGTGAGGGCTGGGCTTCAGAGAGACATGGCACAACCATTAATGTGACTTCAGTTACACGGAGGGCTGGGACATTTAGGTCACAAAGATGATCCCATCCTGAACTATATTGCTATTGATTCATTTTGTACAATATCATTCATTCAATATTTTCCACAAAAACTAATTGAATTACAGTTTCTTATATGGAAAACAAAAGGAGAAACTGCAGTTTTATCGACCTAATGATGTTTTTATAACTATTGCAGTAGATATGCATAAATGTTCAAGCATAAGTGCCCAGACCTAGTTCTTCTCTGGTAAGATCTCTCAGAACTCCCAAGGCCACTGTAATTTAGACCCATAGCTTGATAGGAATAGTCAGCCCTAGTTAAATGCCATCAATCGCTAATGCAGTTTGGACAGTTTAATTATGTACTTGTCTGAATCCTTGACATGCTTTTGGTGACTTCAAAGCAATGTAGTTGTCTTAGGCACTAACATTAGCAAAGCGTTTTATAATGGTTTTTATTAGTGCTTCTTCCATTATATCACTATAAGACATATGAAGAGGTTAAGTAATTTGACCAAGACTAACCTGAACTGACAAGAAAAATTGAGAACTGAAACAATTAGCTAAACAATTCAAGTAAGATTAAAATATAGCTGTGAGTGTAGGGGGCGATAAAAGAGAAGGGGTGAGTTTAAATTGCTAACTATTTGACAATAAATCAAGCTTTCATAGAAAAAATTAAAATCTATGGCCTCTCTAGTTAGTGTCAGACTATTTCATGTATTACAAAACTATGTTTAATGATGTCTTTATGACAGTGGGCTCACACAATGAGTGCAGTGGATGCAGGTGCTCAAAAAATGATTTGAGAAAGTTGCTTCCCTGGAAATGGAGTTACAGTCACTATGAGCCTCGTGAACTCTGGTCCTCTGCTAGAGCTACACATTCTTAACCACTGACTCATTTTTACAGCCCTGTGGATTCTTGAAAATTTCTTATTGTACATTATCATACAACATAACGTTTTTTTGTGACTTTTTATACGTGTAAAACAATAAAATTCATTAATTGCCCCGTTTCTGTACTGCCCTCCACTTTCCTTGTTACCTAGTCTCTTGAAGATCCTATCTTCCTCCTCTGTCGTCTCATCACATTTAGTATTTTTCTTTCTCATTTTCTACCCAACTCTCTTATTTATGTATGTAGTTCTTAATGCCACAGTTCTTACTGAAATTAGGGACCATAGCTTTGTATTTGAGGTCTGTCAACTTTCTCCTTTCAAGCCATTACATATTTAGGTCGCCACCTAGTGGGAAGATCTGTAACAACTACAGCAATGCCTTTGTGTGGACACTTGGTCTCAACTGCCTCATTTCTAATACAGAACCAGAAGTTTTTAATTTTACTATAAATTCCCAGAAAAAAAGACATTCAGAATCATCTTCTTAACAGGCTTGACTTACCTCCTCTAGGAGAAATAAATAAATGAAGATCTCAGTGCCTAGGAAAACAAGAACATATGTTAAAGTCATTAATGGCTGTGTTACTTCAAAGGGTAATGACACACTGATGTCCTCATTGTGGGGACATTAACACGGAGAACAATTATGACAGAGAAGACAGAAATGGCAGTATTCTCAGAAACATGGAATAAGGACAAATTTAATCCAAATGCATTTCTCCTGCTACAAATAATACATTTAAAAAAAGCTGAGAATTGATGTGATACTTTTATTATGAGATATATAACTCTCAAATCTTTCCTGTTTAGCCAGAATTCTCTTTCTGTATTAGTTCATGTATCTCCAGCTTCACTTTAGGGCAGAGCCGAGTTCACTTAAAATCCCAGCTTCTGTTGGTTGGCTTTTGTGTTAAGACAATTTCTCAGGGTCATTTCTGTAGATTTTTTTTTAAAATCTAATATTCCTCTTATATCTAAGGCTCTAAGAGTTCATGCCTTTGCCTTTTGAGATAATGTTGTCCCTATACCTGACAGGCATTTTAAAAAGGAATAAACTTCCTTCTGTTGAATCAGCCCCTCTGTTTCTGCACAATTCCTCTAGCCTTGTGAGGCCTGGCTATGACAAACAATAATGGAAACACTCTAGGTAAGCATTTTTGGAATGATGACAGCCTACAATGAAGCCAAACCCACTGTCTGTATACTGGTACAGATTCCTATTCTCTGAAAATTAGCAACTCCCCTCAAAATTACTCTGCTACTGTAGGCTAGTATTTTTACATCATTTTCTTACATCCATTCCTTTTCTAGTTGTTTTTAGAAGTGATACTGAAACATGTTAGAAAGTCCAAGCAAAAAATATTGGGTGATTAAAATAAAATGAAACATTGAAAATTTAAAATTTATTTAGATACCAGGCCAAAAAAATTTTCACAATCAATCAGTGATTGTGTTTTTTGGGTGTTAGGATAAAATAAATACATAAAATTTTCATGTTTGCAATTCCTGGGAAAGTGAATAATTTGTTTTGAAATGCTTGAGATCTGACAGTACAAATGCATGTAAACACTGAGTAAAATATGTAATAAATTAGCAATTTAAATGCATTTTCAAAAATGTCATAATATTTTCCATCTCTTTCTTTTTCTTTTTGTATAACTTTCTTCCTTTTCCTGAATCACCCTATGATTTTTGACATTTAAAAGCAACTTTGAATACAAAAAATTCATTAATCCATTTGGGCTTTCAAATTGTCTCTGGAAAGTGAATGTTTGCACACTTTATGTTTATGTGTATATGAACATGTATCTGTGCATGTATGCATGAATGTACATTTGTGTACTTATGAGTCTGTGTGCTCTTTCATGAATGAATGAATGCATCTCTTGATGGACTGGAGTAGTCACCAAGGAAAGTCATTGTTAAAAATCAAGGCTACCCTCACAATCCATTTCTTCCTCATAAATCTGCTGGACCTACCTTCTAGTCTCTGTCCAGTCATGAAACAGCTCAGGGTGCACACCAGAAGCTGAGAAGATCTCAATGATTGCTGTAGAACCTTCTAGACTCAAGAACTATGATCTGAGTACACCTCTCTATTTATAAATTATCTTGGTCTCTGATATTCTGTCATAGCAACAGAAACTAGACTCAAAAACTAGATTTTTTTTCCTGAATAACTTCATTTTTACTCTCAAGATAAAAAAGCAATTTCCTTATTTTTATTTGTTTTGTATCCATGATTCTTACTTCATATTCTTCCTCTCATCCCTTATGTATTCTCTCCAAGTATCAGAATTCATCAGGCAACCCACTATGTAAGTCTTCTTGACTGATTTTCCTCCAGAACCTTGTGAGTTGCTAGTATTTTCTATAAAAACATATCGCCCATAAAATAAACTTTCATTTCGAAAGAAACTGTTCTTACTCGATTCCTTTTTCTGGCCCTTAATATTGACCCCTCTCTCTTCCCTCTGCATTTAGCTACACTCTAATCTGGCTGTCTACAGTGCCTGGCCCAGAGCTGGCTTCCTGAGATTTCCCTTCACCCTCCTCCTGTGTTTGGATCTCACACACTGTTTGAAACCAGTGTGCACATCTCTTCAGATTGCTCCCTTATTTGACAGAACAATATGTGCAAGGAAATAAGGAGAAGAAAGTTATCAGACCTTGCCTGTCAAATCTTCATTGCATACTTCTTTGATTAATACTATGCCTGTATTACAATTCATGCTTAAAAGTAATTTTCTTCCTAAAGCTGAAAGCATCTCTCCCACGCTGTCCACATTCCATGTCAGTTTAGAGGTCCCTGAATGATATGATTTCTGATCTTTTGAGCTTTACTCTATTTTCTTTACATATAAAATAATTTTAAAATTGCAGATATTTGCTGAAAGAGACATCATTTGTAGTAAGAAGCAAAAGAGCATTTGAGAGCCTGTTTGAAGAGG
This sequence comes from Sigmodon hispidus, assembly GCA_004025045.1. Lineage (NCBI taxonomy): Eukaryota > Metazoa > Chordata > Mammalia > Rodentia > Cricetidae > Sigmodon > Sigmodon hispidus. The sequence goes on from PVIH01003503.1 coordinate 140,307, forward strand.
GCACTAGCATTGTTCATGAAAGCACCCAGTCCTGACCTGATCATCCTCTATAGCTGCTATTCCAAACAACTTCACATCAGTAAATGGGCTTTTTTTTTTTAAACAAAAAAAGATTATTTATTTTAAAATTATATGTGTGAATGTTTGTCTGTACTTACATGTACAATATATGTATCTGGTGCCTGTTGAAGCCAAAGAATGGTATTAGATCTCCTAAAACTGGAGTTATAAATAGTTATGTGTCACCATGTGCATACTGAGAAACAGAACCAGTTCCTCTTCCAGGGCATTGAATGTTCCTAACCACTGAGCAATCTCTCCAGACCCATGTGAACAAACTTTAACATACTGACTTTGAGGAGCAACATGGACATTAATTTCATAGCAAAAGATCTGGCTGCTGTAACTCTGTCATTGAAAACATGACATGTTGGTTGGAAGCAAGATGATGGAACAATACCAGAAATATTTCCTTCTACAAATTGTCCTGTACCCTCATGCCATAGACTTTGTGAAAAGAGAACAGATATTTAATGTGTTACTCAAGTTTTGTCATGTAGCAGCTGATAGGTAGTGTGCTCAATGCCTTTGACATATGACACATTTTGGACCCTGGTCCCATCAGGTGGCTTCTGAGTTCTCTTTACCACAGACTTGTGATACATTTTGTTCAGGTCTGTTAAATTCTTTGTCAATAAAAACACTACTGTTTTTAGTGTCTGTAGTGTCTAGAAGATTTACAGAAAGTACATACACCTGGGGTGCCACCTTTACCTCAAAACCAACTCTCATGTTTATTTGTAAATATCCAGTCTTTTTATATATATGCCACATAATTGGACTCTACCTAGAATTATTGTTATGCTGTGTTTTCTTGGTCCTTTCAGAGATAGACTAAATTTGCAGCCAAAGAATGTTAGCAATCCTGATATTCTTTATTTATTGCTGCAAAACACCAGAGCTTTCTTTGATATATGTCTGAAATTTAAAGATATTTTATGCCTCATGGTAATATTTTAATTTCTAAACGTAGTAAGTATCCATGACATCAAGGAATGTGTTTCTCCATCTCTATAAGAAGTGTATAGCACCTCCAACAGTACATATATTGAATTCCTTATACCTCTCTAGTACGGTGAGATTTGAGTAATATAAATTATCTTTTTCCATTCTAGAAACTTCCTTGGTACTTTGTTTTCTCCAATAAGACATAATTCTCTAGATTGACTACTAAGACCTCCATCTATTAAATCTATTTACTATATTTCAAGTTTGTTATTTCTCCTGCTATTCAGGTTGTGGTGTTGGCATAGCTGGTTAGTAGTGTGTAGAAAAATGCAAATAGATCCAAGCCTATCACCCTGCACAAAACTCAAATCTAAGTGGATCAAAAACCTCAACATAAACCCAGCTACACTGAACTTGAAAGAAAAGAAGATGGGAAATACCCTCCAACACATTGACACAGGCAACCACTTCCTAAATATAACACCAGTAGCACAGACACTAAGAACAACAATCAATATGTGGGTCCCCCTGAAACTGAGAAGCTTCTGTAAAGTCAAGGACACAGTCAATAAGACAAAATGACAGCGTACAGAAAGAGAAAAGATTTTCATCAACCATACAAGTGACAGATGTTAAAACACTTGTATAAACATAATGAGATAGTTAAAATTTTGAATTCAATGTAATTAACAGCAGAACATGTCTAGTTCCTTGTACAGTGAATACTAACTTTATATCTCATTGTGGAATACTATTTTAACTAGGCAAAAATGTGTTACATTTGTTTGTGTTTCATTTGTTTTATTATGGAAACATGTGTTGCTCTTTCACCTTACATGCCTAATGCCCCTGATTGGTCTAATACATAACTGAATGGTCAGTAGCTAGGCAGGAAAGGTATAGGCAAGTTTGGCAATCAGAAAAAGTAAGTGGGACGCTTGAGAGAAAAGTAGGAGAACAGCCACCAGACAGAGAGACATGAGAAGTAGTGAAAGAAAGATATACTAAAGAAAAGTGAAAAGCCCTGAGGCAAAATGCAGATGAAGAGAAGCAGGTTAATTTATAAGAGCTAACAAAAAATAAACCTAAGCTAAGGCTGAGCACTCATAACTAATAATAAGTCTCCATGTCATGATTTGGAAGTTGGTTCATGGTTTAAAAAAAAAAGGCTGTTCCAATATATGGCACCTCTTATCTTTATCTTATAGTCTTCCTTCAACACTTCACGAGTGTATGCTTTACTTTATGTGCATTGTAAGAATTTTGATTAAAGATAGTCATACATTTTTAAATTCATTAAATTAGATAGCTGAAGAGATAACTTTAGCTTACATTTCTTGCTTTGAATTCTATTGATATTATTAATATTTATGTCTCTAGACATATTATGCAAGTACACCCTCAGGGAATACACATGTTCTGTATGTGTTAATATTAACACACATTCATCATGTACCATTAAAACTGATTCTTAATTACATCTTAATTATGACATTCCTAAATTAAAACAGGGGAATTAAAATATTATTTACAAATTTTATGTACACTTCCCTCAAATCAGTTTGAAATCATACATAATCAATCTGAAAATTTATACAAGATATCTGTCTCAAAATTGTTTTCACTGTCATTTTAAGTTGGGCTTAAAAGTGGACAGTATCATCTATTCTGCTTACAGCTCCAGTATATAAAACTCATTTTTACACAGTGGCTTATCTACTTTGTCATATATAATTTCTTCAAATTTTCTATTGAAAAAAACTTCTGTAAGTATTAGATTTATAATTAAACATTAATTCCTGCAACAATGAATCACTTTTAACTAATCTCAAGTTTTCTTAAATATTTATTTATAACAAAATAATTCAACACAACAGAGAGAGTCTCATCATTCTCATTCCCTGACCTTTAAGTGTGATATGGTTTGTACTTTAAAATAAATACTGGCATGCAGAACACTGAAAATAACCACAATTATTATATAAAGAAAGAATAATCATGTGCCTGAAAATAGTTAAATCTAACCTTACAACATGAGCACATAAATTATGTAAATAGCTCTGAAGTGTTTCATAGTGAAAAATGCACCTACTCAGCTAACATTTTACATCCACAACACTTGCTTTGGAGCTAATTTATACAGTTGGGAATAGACAGGACACATTCCTGAAATCTGTACTTGTGATGAGAGAAAATCTATACTTTACATAGTCACAGATTCTTAACATATGCACCTTGTTTATCTTATAGTCAGTCATTATTGCAGTTGTATTTTGTCACAAAAAATGTATTGTTTTTCTTTTTGTAAATATGCAGAATAAAGAGGATTCCCAAAGGAGCATCTGCAATGATTCTATGTCCCATGCATGGTCCAGGCTATCTTATTCTGTAGGAATCTTTTTCTGAGCATTCACAGACTTTTGGCAGTAGGTGCTATGCAAATGTGGAAATGCATGAAGTACATGGCAGAGATCCATTGTCATCGCTGGGCTACACCACTCATCTTCATTGTACAAGCCTCTAGGCTTAAGTGGATTATAGTACAATAATCTAATTCAATTAAAAGTGCATCTGGAGAACCATGTAAATTTACATTCAGTGTTGATAACTTGCTGTGTAGCTTTCAATATTTCTAATCATGTACTACTCATGACCCTCTTTGTTCTGTCTTTTAATACTGTTGTAAATGTTTTCACTTCAGTCATTCATTTAAAATTTGTAGTCAAAGAGATAATTCCACATTTGTAGCTGTGTAGCAAGGGAACAAAACACACGCCTACCTTGTTACACAGATTAGATGTAAGCTTCTTCCACAGCAATACCTTTATAAGATTAATATCTTGTTAGTGAATAGTAGCAATGCTTTTCTATCAATATTTAAACAAAAGAACTTGATATCTATTAGTCAATAAGCAACACCCATATTGATTTTGTAAATGAAAGAATTTTGTGCTCATTTTGCTATCACAATGATTTGAGAAAGCCAGGAGGAAATGCCATTTGACAAGCTCTGCACATTCTTCATTCTGGGGAGAAATGCATTCTGCTAGCTGTCCAATCAATTATGTAGAGAAAATGAATTTCATCATAATTCTGTCAACAACATGCTAACTTGGTTAAATTATTCTCTCCACAAAATGAATTAACTTAAAAATCCTTTTGTCTACAAAATAGATTTAAGCATTTAGTAAAGCCTTGTAAATACAAGTGTCTGTTAGTTTAGTATGCATAATGCAAATACGCAGATTGCCTATATCAGCATTTTCAGGTCTTCAGAGGTTATGGACCTGTCAAGCATAGCATCCTTTTTCATTTAAGGTCAAGTGGAGAGCAAGGTCAATTATCTAGAGGACAGCATGGAGTAGATGAATGTAGCATTATATGAAACTATTATAACTTAGTTCCATTTGAAAGTCACAGACTTTTACAAAGTATAATTTAATACACTTAGCAACTAAGGCTTTAATTAAGGGTTCCATATTCAACAAGTCATCTCAGGGATAATACCTCAGCAAGAAAAAAGATTGATTGTTCAAATTTTTGATAACATTCCAGTAAAAGAAAATAGTTGTTTAACATTATATCATTTAAAAACCATCAATTATCACATTCTAGAATGTTGATCTACTATTTGAGTCTATTTATAGTTCAAAATAAACATTTTGGTAAGTGTATAACAGGTAGAATTTATAATGTTTTGTGTCTTTGTTTTAATAATAACAAAAGTAACTGGACCAAAGTTAGTTTACTTGATAGCTATCTTTGTAAAGAATCATTTAACAATGTAAATGTGATGTTCATAAATGTGTAATTTCATATTAATTTATTTTAACAACTAATTTTATGGTAATAAAAATATGAAATTTTAATTTGAAGGTAATTTTTTTTCTGTTTTGATCTCTGTACTTGCACAATTACATGAACTGGTACATATACCAAACCTCAATCCAAGAATAGAAAACTACAATACTGTTAAATATTGCTCTTTCTATTAGTGTATTACTGGCTTCAGGCTGACAATTATACCTTATTTTATTTCGATAGCCATCAAGTGATTTAGTTTGAAAAATGATATGCTACTCATCACAGCTTCACCTTCACAAGAGTCTTCTTTTGTTGAACTGAAATAAAATAGAGAAGGCAGAATAAGAGAGTTGGTTGGAAATGAATACAAAGTGTTTTATAAATGTATTGCTCTAGACTGAGATGCAGAGCTTATAACAGATATAGTATGGCAGTGGTACAACAAGGGTGTGCCATTACTAAACAACACCACAAATCCAGTAAGATTATACCATCTATAAAATAGAAATGGCATGAAGTTCTTTACCACATAAAGATTATGTCCTTCAAACTTAATAATAAGTCCCTATTACTGAAGATACAATACACTTTGACTACAGATAGAGAAAACAAACTGGGCATGTCCTGAGACTGCCATCACTGCAGGCTGGAGTTCAGTGTCAGAAGGTGCTGTGCCTGCTGCTTGGGAAGAAAAATCAATAGTCTAACCCAGCTGTAGCCCTTCGGGAGGTATGGCTGCTCAGAGGATGCCTATGCTGCAGAAGACTTTTAAAGTTTTTAAATTACCCGTTATCACCCTTTAGAATATTGTTCTTCCCCCTTGATCAATTAATATTTTAAAATAAACACATCTATGCACATTGGGTAACACTAATTTGATTAAATGGATTATAATTTTAGAAGAAGAAAAAAAGATAAATTTGCGGGCAGGGCATTTTGGGGGAAGCTGGCTTTTTTTCTAAAAGCCTTAACTACTTATCATAAATAGCATAAATCTATGAGAAGAGTGACACAGAAAAAAACAATATTGCTGAACTATTTATTTATTTATTTATTTATCTTAGTGCCAAACATTGAACATGGGGTCTTCCACATGCTAGGTAAGCATGCTATTATGCTGTATTTCCAGAATCCTGGACTTATCATATTTTGACAGAAGAGCAAAATTCTCATTTGCAAAATTAAAAATTAGAATTCTAGTATAATTTTCTCATATTTAGGTCAAATGTGTGGGTTCCCAGCCTTTTTTCCATATGATTTCCTATTTTATGCCATGTAGAATTTGCAAGCTTTTAAACTATTAGCCGTGAGACCATTCTAGACAGAAAATATACCACAAGCTATTCTGCTGTTGATAAGAAAGTCAAGGACTATGGACAGAGAAAAATGAAAAGGTTCTGAGGCTGTGATAATTAAGTCCTATGACATAATTCATAAATCTAACAAGAAGAAAAAGCCTCATGGAAGCTTAAGGATTAACTTCCTTACACACTGTTCTGGTCTCAGAGTTTGAACACATAAATACATAATCTGAATACTCTAGAATGACTGTGATTAACCTCTTTATACACTGTTGTGGTCTCAGAGTTTGAACACATAAATACATAATCTGAATACTATAGAATAACTGTGATTAAAAATAGTGATCATGCCTCTCAAAAATTACTACTGGGCAGACTTAATACTGTCATTTATGACTTCGCACTTACAAAATATGGCTTTGTACTTACAAAATGAGACAAGTATGCATACATCTGCATTTGTGTACATGTATATGCTTATATACATATACATATAGTAGATCACCCTTATCCATGATTCATTTTTTAATTTTAATTACTTATGGTTAACAAATACTATGTCTTCAAATATTAAATGGGGAATCTCAGAAATATAAAGTGCACACATAAGCTGTGTTAGTATTTTGATGAAATCACAGACTTCTTCTTTCTTGTCAAGAATGGAAGGACTCCTTTTTCTGAAGATCAACTTTGTTACTAGCTCCTCAATTATAGTAACTATCTTGGATGCTGACAGAATACTGAGATACTAAAGAGCTTGTGTTTAAGTAAACCCTATTTTTATTTAATCATGACTAAAAATATGAGTTCAGAGACACAAAGGAAACACCAGTGTGTTAAACTGAGAGGGTCAGAACAACTTTGTCACTGTGTGGCAAAATTCAGTGTATATAGAAAAAAATAGTACAGATGACATAACATATGCTTCTATCTCTAGTATCTAGGAGTCTGGAAGATAGACTTTGTTTTATTTTGCTTCTTTTCTTGTTTCTGTGATAAAACACCTTGCAGGAGTAACTTAAGTGAGTGGGGCATCATGACATATGCTTTTAATGCAGTTTAAGGCCAGTCTAATAGAAACAGTGAGTTCTAGGGCAGACAAGCCTGCAGAGTAAAACCCTATCACAGAAAGAGGATGAGGAGAAGGATGGGAGAATGAGGAAAAAAGATGAAGGAGGACAAGAAGGAATAGAAGTGAAGGGAGGAAGAAAAGGAGGAAGAGAGGTAGAGGGGAAGGAGGGCAGGAAGGAGGAAAGGAAGAGAAGGAAAGATGGAAGAGAGAGATAAAGGGAGGGAAAAGAGACAGTAACAGCATCGAGTAACATACAGGAGAAATGGCTTATCTCACTACTCCATGGTATATACCATCATGATGGAAAAATAAAGCAGCTAATCATGCTGCATCTAAAAATTTAAGAGTCATAAAGAAATGAACACTTGTGATCATCTCATTATGGTCCAAGCATTTAATCCAGTGAATGGTAAAACCTACAGTGGACAAGTCTTTTCAACTAGCAAGGTAAATACCCCATAGTCATACTCAGAGACCTATATCCTAGGTGATTCTTGACCCCATAAATTTAGAGTGTCCTTGAGATAATCTGTTTCAATTTTACATACCAATTTGTTTTTGTTGTTAAAAATGAGTATTTTTGTTTAAAATTATACATATAGTATATATTTTGCATCACATAAATATAATATATAAAATTTTAATAATAATGTCATATGACTTATAGACTGATTCAAAACACATTTATATAAAAACTCTTAAATAATGATGTTATCTTGCAGACTAATAGGTAAGTGACACTTCCCCAGCTCAGGCCGAGATCTCAGTTTCTGAGATCCTGGCCCTGGAACACAGCCCTTGGAACCTCACCTGTGCTCAGCTATACCCTAAATCCAGGTCAGCAGAGAAACCCCCTCAACCAGGAGCCCCAGTAAAACCCAGTTCACTGGACACCCCCAGCTTCTAAACCCAACCCCATTCCAAACCAAGTCATCACCTGGTGACCTCACCAGCAACCTGAAACCTACAGAATCCTGTCCCAAAGCAGACTAAGAGACAAAGAGATTAAGATAGTTCGTCACTTCCTACTGGATCAAGAACAGCTACCCAAGACCCTCAGTTTCTGAGCTCCTACTGGATCAAACTTCCCCCTGAAATCCACAATGTGTCAGCACTTACTAGACTAAGAGGGGTCAATGTGACACAGAATTTATTACCTCCAAGTGGACTAAAAACACAGATTGGACGAAGAGAGACTTCTTGAGACACACACAAAATAGACTGCACAAAAATCAGCTTTCTGAGATTCAGACAAATCCTGCAGTAAACCAGGGAAGCAATGGGCAGACACCAGGGCAAAAATACATACAACAACATAAAGAACAACATGACACCACCAGAACCTGGTGGTTCTACAGTAACAACACCTGATCATGGCAATGCAGAAGAAGCAGAAGGAAATGACCTTAAAAATAACTTTATAAAGATAGTAGAAGCCTTAAAAGAGGATATAAAAAAATCCCTTAAGTAAATTGCAAAAATACAAACAAAAATTGGAAGAGATTAACAAATCCCTGGGAGAAAAAAAAATTCAAGAAAACCAAGATAAAGCAATCAAACAGGTTAAATGGACAGCTTTCTGGACAGGTACCATCTACCAAGAATAAATGAAGATCACATTAATTACCTAATCAGGCCTATAACCCTTAAGGAAATTGAAGCAGTCATTAAAAGCCTCCCCAAAAATAAAAGCCCTGGTCCAGATGGTTTCAGTGCCAAATTCTACCGGACATTCAAAGATGAATTACTACCATTACTCCTTGAACTATTTCACACAGTAGAAGCTGAAGGAATATTGCCAAATTTCTTTTATGAGGCCACAATCACCCTAATACCCAAGCCACTCAAAGACACAACAAAGAAGGAGAATTACAGACCAATTTCCCTCATAAATATTGATGCTAAAATTCTCAACAAAACTTTAGCAAACCGTATACAACAATGTATAAAAGATCTCATCCACCATGACCAAGTAGGCTTCATCCCAGAAATGCAGGGCTGGTTTAACATACGAAAAACTGTAAACGTTATCCGTCATATAAACAAATTAAAGGAACAAAACCACATGATCATATCCTTAGATGCTGAAAAAGCCTTTAACAAAATTCAACACTCCTTTATGATTAAAGCCCTGGAGAGATCAGGAATACAGGGAGAATATCTAAATATAATAAATGCAATTTACAAGAAGCCGACAGCCAGTATCAAACTTAATGGAGAAAAACTCAAAGCAATCCCACTAAAATCAGGAACTAGACAAAGATGTCCTCTCTCCCCTGTCTATTCAATATGGTTCTCGAAGTTTTAGCTAAAGCAATAAGAGAACGAAAGGAGATTAAGGGGATACAAATTGAAAAAGAAGTGAAGCTATCTCTATTTGCAGATGATATGATTGTATACATAAGTGACCCATAAAATTCTTCCAAAGAACTGCTACAGCTGATAAACACCTTCAGCAATGTAGCAGGATACAAGATTAACTCAAAGAAATCAGTAGTCCTTCTATACACTAAAGATAGAAGAGCTGAAAAAGAAATAAGGGAAACATTACCCTTCATATTAGCTGCAAATAGTACTAAATACCTTGGAGTAACTATAACCAAAGAAGTAACAGACCTATTTGACAAAAATTTTAAATCATTGAAGAAAGAAATTGAAGAGGATATCAGAAAATGGAAAGCTCTCCCATGTTGCTGGATTGGTAGGATCAACATAGTAAAAATAGTAATTCTACCAAAGGCAATCTAGAGATTCAATGCACTGCCCATCAAAATCCCAACACAATATTTTTTGGACCTTGAAAGAACAATACTCAATTTCATTTGGAATAACAGGAAAGCCAGGATTGCCAAAACAATTTTACTCAACAAAAGTACCTCAGGAGGTATCACCATGCCTGACTTCTAGTTATACTAAAGAGCTACAGTAATAAAAACAGCCTGGTACTGGCATGAAAACAGACTTGTAGATCAATGGAATAGAATTGAGGATCCAGACATTAACCCAAAAAACCTATTTTTAACCTGATCTTTGACAAAGAGGCCCAAAATATTCAATGGAAAAAAGATAGTATATTTAACAAATGGTGTTGGCATAGCTGGATGAAAGAGTGTAAAAAATGCAAATTGATCTGAGCCTGTCACCCTGCACAACACTCAAATCGAAGTGGATCAAAGACCTCAACATAAACCCAGCCACTTTAAACTTGATAGAAAAGAAAGTGGGAAATACACTTCTACGAATAGGCACAGATGAACACTTCCTAAATATAACACCAGTGGCACAGACACTAAGACCAACAATCAATAAGTGGTATCTCCTGAAGCTAAGAAACTTCTGTAAAGCCAAGGACACTGTCATTAGGACAAAACGACAGCCTACAGAATGGGAAAAGATTTTCACCAATCCTACAAATGATAGAGGACTGATATATAAAGATATATAAAGAACTCAAGAATCTAGAGCCCCAAACCTTGAATAACCCAATCAAAAAATGGGGTTCAGATCTAAAAAGGGAATTCTCAGCAGAAGAATTATGAATGGCTGAAAGGCACCTGAAAAAGTGCTCTTCATTTTTAGCCATCAGAGAAATGCAAATCAAAACAACTTTGAGATACCTCCTGACACCTGTTAGATTGGCTAAGATAAAAGACACAGATGACAGCCTATGCTGGAGAGGATGTGGAGCAAGGGGAACACTCCTCCATTGTTGGTGGGAGTGTAAGCTTGGTCAGCCATTTTGGAATGCAGTATATCGGTTTCTCAGAAAATTGAGAATCAATCTCCCCAAGGACCCAGCAATACCACTTCTGGGTGTGTACCCTAAAAATGCACAGTCATACTCCAAAGGCATTATAATGCTCAACTATGTTCATAGCAGCATTATTTGTAATACCAAGAACCTGGAAACAACCTATATGTCCCTCAACTGAAGAATGGATTAACAAACTGTGGTACATCTACACAATGGAGTACTACTCAGCAGTAAGAAAAAATGATATCCTAAAATTTTCATGCAAATGAATGGATTTGGAGAATATCCTCCTGAGTGAGGTATCACAAACTCATAAAGGTAAGCAGGGGATGTACTCACTCATTAGTGGACTCTAAACAAACAAAAAACCAAGAAAAAAGGAAAGCATGCCCAAGCTGCAAACCACAACCACTGAATAGCTTGGGATCAGAAACACCCTGGACTGACTCCTTGGATCCCACTCCCCCTAGAGGAACACCTGACTCACTCTTGAGGGAGGAGGAAGAAAACTGCATCTGCCAGGAGTGGAGACTGAACTAAGCAATATTGGGGCAGTGGGATCATGGGACTGCCTTCTGCCTGCCCATGGATGGGATCGGGATTTGTGGAGAAGAAAGAATGACCTGATGTGGTGGGAGGTGGAAGGGACCTTGAATAAGGATATACAAGATTAGAAAGTGTGACTCCTTGTTCATAATAATAATAATAATAAAAGAAAAACAAGATTAATAAATACCCTGAACCACACAGAAAAAAATAGAAATAAAAAGAATGATGTAAAAATAGACACCCAGGATATCCAGAGAATTATAAGGTCATACTTTGAAAATCTATACTCTACTATAATGGAAAACCTAAATGAAACGAACAGCTTTCTGGACAGATACCAAATACCAAAATTAAATCAATAGCAGATTAAAGACCTAAACAGACCTATAACCCCAAATGAAATTGAAGCTGTTATTAAAAGTATCCCCCACTCAAAAAAAGTCCAGGACCAGATGATTTCACTGCATAATTCTACCAGAAATTCAAAGAAGAACTACTACCAATACTCAACAAACTGTTCCATACAGTAGAAACTGAAGAAACACTGTGAAACTTCTCTTATGAGGCTACAAACACCCTGTTACCCAAGCCACTCAAAGATGAGATATAGAAAGAGAATTACAGATGAATCTCCCTCAAAAACATTGATGCAAAAATACTCAACAAAATTCTGCCACACTGGATACAACAACATGAAGAAAAGGTCATCCACCACGATCAGGTAGGCTTCATCCCAGAAATGCAGGAATGGCACAACATACAAAAAACTGTAAATGTCATCCATCATATAAACAAATTGAAGGGAAAAACTACAGTATCATCTCCTTAGACACTAAGAAAGCCTTTGACAAAATTCAACACTTCTTTATGATGAAAGTCCTGGAAAGACCAGGAACACAGGGAAAATACCTAAATGTAATAAAGACAATATACAAGAAGCTGACAGTGAACATCAAACTAAATGGAGAAAAACTCAAAACAATACCAATAAAATCAGGAACTAGACAAGGCTGTCCCCACTCCCCTTATGGAGAATACAATTCTCGAAGTTTTAGCCAAAGCAATAAGAGAATGAAAGGAGATTAAGGGGATACAAATTGGAAAAGAAAAAGTGAAACAATTCCTATTTGCAGATGATATGATTGTATGCATAAGTGACTCATAGAATTCTACCAGGAAACTCCAAAGTTAATAAACACCTTCAGCAATGTAGCAGGATACAATATTAACTAAAAAAAAAAATCAGTATCCCTCCTATACACTAAAGATAAAAGGGCTGAAATGGAAATAAGGGAAACATGACCTTTTATAATAGTTGCAAATAACATTAAATACCTTAGTGTAACTATAGCCAAAAAAGTAACAGATCTGTTTGGCAAAAACATTAAATCACTGAAGAAAGAAATGGGAGAGAATATCAGAAAATGGAAAGATCTCACATGTCCCTGGATATGTAGGATCAACATAGTAAAAATGGCAATCTTACCAAAGGAAATGTACAGATTCAATGCAATCCCCATCAAAATCGCAACACAATTTTTATAGACTTTGAGAGAAAAATACTCAGTTCCGTTTAGAATAATAGGAAAGCCAGGATTGCCAAAACAATTTTACTCAACAAAAGAAAATAAGTAGGCATTACCATCCCAAACTTCAAGTTATGCTATAGAGCTATAATAATAAAAACAGCCTGTTACTGGCATAAAACAGACTTGTGGATCAATAGAATCTAATTGAAGACCCTGACGTTAACCCACACACCTATGAACACCTGATTTTTGACAAAGAGACACAAAATATTCAATGGAAAAAAGATAGTATCTTCAATAAACGGTGGTGGCACAACTGAATAGTAGTGTATAGCAAAATGCAAATAGAAACCTATCACCCTTCAAAAAATCAAATCCAAGTAGATCAAAGACCTCAATATAAACTCAGGTTCTCTGAACTTGATAGAAAAAAAAGTGGGAAAACCCACCAATGCATTGGCACAGGTGATCACTTCCTAAATATAACACCAGTCCCACAGACATTAAGAACAACAATCAATAACTGGGGCCTCCTGAAACTGAGAAGCATCTGTAAGGCCAAAGACACAGTCAATAAGACAAAACAACAGCCTACAGAAAGGGAAAAGATTTTCACCTACAAGTGACAGAAGACTGATGTCTAATATATAGAGAGAACTCAAGAAACCAGAGCCTAAAACCCTAAATAACCCAATTAAAAAATCGAGTTCAGAACTAAAAAGGGAATTCTCAGCAGAAGAATTAGAATGGCTGAAACACACTTGAAAAATTGCCCAACATCTTTAGCTATGATAGAAATGCAAATCAAAACAACCTTTAGATATTGCCTTATACCTGTCAGAATGGCTAAGATGACAGTCTATGCTTGAGAGCATGTGAAGCAAGGGGAACACTCCTCCATCACTGGTGGGAGTGTAAACTTGTTCAGTCACTCTGGAATGCAGTATGATGGTTTCTCAGAAAACTGGGAATCAGTCTTTCCAAGGATGCAGCAATGCTACTACTGGGCATATACCCTGAAGACCCACATTCGCACTCCAAAACCATTAGCTCAGCTGTGTTCATAGCAGCATTATTCGTATAACAAGAACCTGGAAACAACCTAGATGCCCCTCAACTTAGGACTGGATTAACAAACTGTGGTACATCTACACAATGGAGTATGACTCAGTAGTAAAATAATAATAATAATAATAATAATAATAATAATAAAGATATCCTAAAATTTGCAGGCAAGTTGATGAATTTGTAGAATATCCTCTTAGTGAGGCATCACAAACCAAGAAAGATAAGCAGGGGATGTACTTACTTGTTAGTGAACTTTAAACAAAATGCAAAGAACACCCAAACTGCACACCTCAACAGCTTGAGATCTGACGGAACTTAAGAGAGACATCCAGGGAGTCCCTTAGGAAGAGAAAACAGAGATCTCCTTAGCTAATTGGGAGCTTAAGAAGTTGCAACTAAGAAAAGGTGGGAACAAATCATGAGAGAAGAACATGATTGAGTGAGAGGAGCAACAAGGAGAGAAAGAAAAAAAAAGAGATGGAGATCTTAATAGAGGAAGCCAATGAAGGGTTGGGAATAGACCGGTTGCCAGGGAAAACTTCAAGAACTCACATGATGTCTCTGGCTAGGACTCCAACCAATAGCAAAGGTGTTACCTAAATAGGAATTCCCTCATAATCAAATGAATAACCACTCCAAGTGCCATCACAGAACTTACATTCAACAATGAATAGAGGTAGAGGCAGGGATCCATAACTGAGCACTGGGTTGAGTTCCTGGTCCAGCTGATAGCAGGGGAGCAGACTCTATATGAGCAAGGGGATAGGGACTATGCAGAAAATTCTCAGTGATGGCTGGCTGGAAGCTCTGGGGAGCTCACTGAATCAAGAATAGCTACCTGGGAACTATCTGGAAAAGGAACTAAGCCCTCCAAGTATAAGCAACTGTCCACTGACATAGGCAATATGTGGAGCCTCAAGGGGAAGGTTCAGACTGTGTTTCAGTGCATGGACTGGCATGTAGGAGCCCATTCCTTCCAGTTGAACACCTAACCCAGTCTGGATAGTATGATGAGGAAACTGGACTTGCCTGGAGTGGATGCTGAGCTTATCCACCTTGGGACCTCTTGCCCTTTCTGGATATGGCATTGGGGGATGGGGAGAAGCAAGGGTGAATGATGTAAAAAGTTTTCCGGGCTCATTTAGGCCCAGAGCTTCGGTACCTGGTCCGCTGCGGCTTTTATCCCCCAAAGAAATAAATCAGACACATATTAACTTAATACTGTTTGGCCTATGTCTCAAGCACATTACTAGCTAGCTCTTTCATCTTAATTCAACCAATTTCCATTAATCTGTCTGCCATGTGGCCCAGCCCGTGGCTCACCTGTATCTCTTACATGTTCCTCCTTCGGGGGTCGGATGGTGACTGACTAACTCCACCCTCCTTCTGCCTGTCTGTCCTCTGATTCTCCACCCACTTCTACGGTGCTCTACATAGGGCAAACCAGTTACTTTATTTACATCATACAGAGAGCATTCCACTACACTTCCTCTTTTCTGTCTAATCAAAAAGGAAGGTTTCAATTTCCATATAGCAAAATTATATACAGAACATCTCTCAAGCAGGAATTGCAGTCACAATATCCGGTCTAATTGTATTCACAAAATTAAAGAGAATATTCCATTATCTACCTTATTCTTGTGAGTCTAAAGTTTCATATCTAATATACCTTTTAAACTAAAAAGATCTATACCTATAATTATTAATCCTTCAACCACATCAAAGACCACAGAAGGATATATAATTATAAAACAAAATAAACAGTAATAAAAATAAACAAGACATGCAAGCAACTTCCAAAGTCTAGAAAATGACAGAGATGACACCTGTCTGCCTGGACAGTCACCCAAAGTTCCTTTGTAATGTTGGGACATCCATCTTCGCCTATATGGCCCAAAGTCTCTGGCATACCTTTCAGTGATGCAGGAAATCTGACACAGTCTGTCAGTCGCTTCTCCTTGTGTCCAAAAGGATGCCTGGCAATGTTTTCTGCAAGGCAGGAACCTGAAGGCCCTTCTCGACTTGTTTTGCCAATGTTCTGAGGTCACTTTCCTAAGGAACCTGCATGTCCAGTTTATACAGCATACTATCAAGCAGTCAACACTAAAACAGTTTCTTGTCCAGTGACTAATTGTTGCCACAAAGTAAATTCCACATGAAGTTTTTTCAATGCCCATCATTTTTCTGAAATACATTGGTGCTGCCAGGAGCAGACCTGTCTCACTGTCCAGAAAAGTCTAAGTTCTTAAAATAATTTAAATGTCATATTTTGCATGTCTTTGAAGTGTTTGAAGACTACCTATCTAATTGAAATATATCTTTGCATACCTACAAAAACCTAACTAACATGACTATAAGTTTGGTTATCATAGATGACTATTAATCTGCACTTCTCAATTACACATTACAATTTTATATGAGTTACATCCACATCATACCTTAATCAAGAGTAGAAAAATACATACAGCATAACAAAATTGACCTTAATTTTATATCAATAAACCAAAATCCACTTATCTTTTCTAATCATTCCTATATGATATCTTCCTCCTCCTCACCTTTTTTTAAAGATTGACTATGTCCATTAACCATTTATAATGAAAACAAACATTAATAAGCAATATTTTTGGAAAATTGGACGTAGCTTTCTTTCTTTTACTACTTCTTGCTGTCAAAGGATGATGGCAACTTCATGGGGTCTTGAGGCTGGATCACCTCAACTGGCTTCTTGGAAGCTGAGAATGTTCAGGTGGCCTTGGCAAATGAAGTCATATTTGCCTGGAACCAATCCATAGGTTTTGATCTTCTGTGGAGACAAAAACAGAAACTCTTTTCCCAAGCAACATATTCTTATAAACAGATTTTAAAGTCAAGATATCTTTAAAATATATATGTTTGTCCAACGTAGCAGCCTTAGCAATCAACCATCTTTCTGCTGTTAGTTCATTAAAAGTTAAAAAATTAAAAGAAAACACAATAAACATAATCCAGACTCTCTGTTTATCTGCCATCTTTAGTGGCTTTTATCTTTGTCTTTATTCATATTTCTCCTTTTTAAGAGCTTTTGTTACCCCCCTTTTCTTCTCTCTGAAGCCTATATGTATTTTACATACATCGTACCCCATTTAGAGGTTTTGTGGGTCTAAATCTGTTTTATTGAGAATTCTTAATCATTTTCCAACCCAAAGAACTTTTAAATGTCTGTATCACTTTAATTGTTGACTCGGCTCCTTTTGTTGGCTTTTCAATATGGCAGAGGTGCCCGCTGCATCTCTATCACTGCCAGCAAATGGAGCGGACTCAGGAAATGCTGCTACCAGAAAAACTGTTTTTAACTCTGTTTCCTTTCTGTTCAGTATAAGCAGAAACCCTAAATCAAGCACACTATGCCAAGCCTTCTGTGAAATGTATGAGTTTAAGCTGTGTGCCGTGGACACACCATTTTTAAATTCCAGCCTGAACACCACGCTGTCTCCATACCATAAATCAATTCAAATATGCAATTCAGAAAGCTGTTTTTGGCCCTGTTTCAGTGATCTAGAACACTTTATAAGCTCTTTAAGCTTTCTTAGGCTTTATGCGGGTGTCCAGCCCCACATTGGGCGCCATCTGTTGTAAAAGTTTTCTGGGCCCATTTAGGCCCGGAGCTTTGGTAACTGGTCTGTGGAGGCTTTTATCCCCCAAAGAAATAAGTCAGACACATATTAACTTAATACTGTTTGGACTATGTCTCAAGCATATTACTAGGTATCTCTTTCATCTTAATTCAACCCATTTCCATTAATCTGTCTGCCATGTGGCCCAGCCCGTGGCTCACCTGTATCTCTTACATGTTCCTCCTTTGGGGGTCGGATGGTGACTGACTAACTCCACCCTCCTTCTGCCTGTCTGTCCTCTGATTCTCCACCCACTTCTACGGTGCTCTACATAGGCCAAACCAGTTACTTTATTTACATCATCCAGAGAGTATTCCACCACAGGTAAAGGCTGACCAGGAGGGGTTGGGAGGGGGTCGGGAGTTGGAACAATGAGATACATGGAGAAAAAGACTTTATTCCATAAAAATAAATAAATAAATAAAACATTTAAAAAGAAAGAAAGAGAGAGAGATTGAGAGTGATCCCCCTGGGCCTGGGCAGGGAATATAGAGAAAAATCTCTTGAGTGAATTGGGATCCTAACAGGGAGCAACCAAGGAGAGGGTAGAACAAATCATGAGAAAAGGAGTTGGTTGAATGAGAGGAGCAACCAAAAGGGAAGAAAAAAGAAATGGATATCTTGATATAGGGAGGCATTCTGGTGTTAGAAAGAAACCAGGTACTAAAGAAACTTCAAAGAACTCACAACATGTCCCTGGCTAGTAATCCAAGAAATCGTAGGGAGAGTGCCTAAACAGGACTTTCCGTATAATCAAATGAATTACCACCCTAATTGTCATTATAGAACCTTCATCCAGCAATGGATAGAGGAGAAGGCAGAGATCCATAGCTAAGCACCAGGTTGAGCTCCAGGTCCAGCAGAAGAGAAAGAGAGGAGAGTACATATGAGCAAAAGAATCAGGATCATGAGGAAGAGACCCACAGAGATGGCCGGCTGCAACTATTGGGAGCTCACTGAATCAGAAACAACCTATTAGGAAAAAGAACTAAACCTTACAAAGTTAGATGACTGTCAAATGGTATGGGCAGTCATGGAGCCTCTTGGAGTATGATCAGACTATGTTCCTGTGCATAAACTGCCATCTTGGAGCCCATTCCCTGCAATGAAAGACCTAACCCAGCCTTAATGTTGGTATCAGGGACTCAGACCCATCTCAGCTGGATATGCCAGACTGAACTGACCCACCTTGGGACTGTTTGCCCTCCTTGTGTGGATGGGGGGATAGGATGACAGGAGGCTGGGCAAGGACTGGGAGGGATTGGGAGAGGAAAAGGATGGGAGCAGTGGTAGATATGAAAAACAAAACTTTTATGAACATAGTTGAGCTAATACCTTTGGAGTGTGAATGTGCCTCTTTAGGGTATATACCCAGTTAGCTCAACTATGTTCATAGCAGCATTATTTGTAATAGCAAGAACCTGGAAACAACCTAGATGTCCCTCAACTGAAGAATGGATTAACAAACTGTGGTACATCTACACAATGGAATACTACTCAGCAGTAAGGAAAAATGATATTCTAAAATTCACACGCAAATGGATGGATTTGGAGAATATCCTCCTGAGCGAAGTCTCACAAACTCAGAGAGATAAGCAGGGGATGTACTCACTCACTAGTGGTCTCTAAACAAACAAACAAGAAAAAAAGCCAAACATGCCCAAGCGGCAAACCACAACCACGGAACAGCTTGGGATCAGAAACACCCTGGACTG
>PVIH01003504.1:0-48711 GCA_004025045.1 Sigmodon hispidus
AAAAAAAAAAAAAAAAAAAAAAAAAAAAAAGAATCAATGTAAAATTCACTTAACTTTTACATGATGTGCTTCGTGTACAGAACTTTATATATGAAAGTTATGTTGCATTTGGAAAGTGTGATTAGTTTATTTCAACTTAACAGCTGAAACACAAAAAGAAACAATTTATGCATTTGCACAAATTTCATTTATGATTTTTACAACAAATCCAAATGGCAAAGTCTTTTGTTTAGGTAGAATAATTTGAGCTAAGTGGGATAGATATACCAGGTTTCCTCATCCTGATTGGAAGGCCTCTATATTTGGTGGCTATTTAAATATAATTAAATGAGTAACTATCAATTAGTCATCTACACAGTAAAGTTGATGAGAATATAGAAGCAAAGTCAATCATCATGGGAGGAATTAAAATCGACTGACTTTCTTTTCCCCAAAAGGACTATCAGTGTTCTAAAGAAATGGCTATAATTTTTTAAGTAAACCGCACATACACACACAAAATTTTCTAATATTTATTTGTGCTTGACATATTACCTCAGTGCTCCCCATGAACTGAAGAAGCACCTGATGCGAAAAGTAAGTGCATAGCATCTACTTAGTATTCTAAAATAGCTGAGGTCCTGGCAATCGGGGCATATGCCTTTAATACCAGCACTCAGGGGACAGAGGCAGTTGTGTCTCTGTGAGTTCAAGCCCAGCCCAGTCTACAGAGCTAGTTTCAGGACAGCCACAGCTGTTACACAGAGAAACTCTGTCTTGAAAAACAAAAAAGTAAATTAATTAATAAAATAGCTGGGCATATTTCCTACTGCCAAATGAAAAGACTGTTTCTTGCCTCAGTGTTACTAGGCAAGAGTTCATGAATATGTCAAATATCTTGCACAATACCTACCACATAGATAGTTCCTAAGAAGTGTGAATTAAATCAAGATATGAATTAATTATATGTGTACATCAACCTTATAAAAAGGTAAATTTCCTCTTTTTAAGGTTAATAAAATAAACACTAAGTGACCCCTGGCTTTTCTATCTCGATTTCTCCTGAAGAACAGGCACCAGGAGTCAGATGTGAACCCTACATGGTTTCTGTCCCAGCTTCAGTGCCTTCTATAGTTGCTTCCCTACTTGGGAGAGGTGTGAGGGGGATAAACTCAGAGATGTTATTTCCTCTTTGATATTATGTCATGTGGTTAAAAGCCAACTCTGACATTATCCCTTTCTTAAAAACAAAATGAGTATGGATATTGCCCCATACTGATCTTCACTACAAATCAAATGACTGAAATGCCTGTGTGCACTTACTTAGACACTTCAACTTTGAGTTCCACTTCATTCTTCTCTAGTTCTAGAATCCGTTGTCTGTCAGCATCACTCACTGCCTTGTTCACACTATCAGCTAACTCATCTCTCAACATCTGCTCCACCTTCTGTGCATCCAGGTTGATTTTGGTAAGCTATGGAAAAGTAACAAAACATCTCTCAGGACTATTTTATTTCATTAATTCTACTTTACCTTACGCTAGGACCAGAACCCAGAGCCTGTATAAACTAAGCATGCCAATGAACTACAGTCCCAGGCTGAACATATAACTTCTAGACTTTTGAGTACTATTTTGGAAATACATATAGTCTTCTTTACTTTCTCTTAGTCTAGAAACAGATATAAAGTAGTAAGAATAGAGTAAATAAAGAATCAAGAACAAATTTTAAGAAAGATGTAGCAACAGTCCCATCATAAATTATTTATTTTAAGCAATCACTAAGAATTTTTGACCAATAAACAAAGTATTTACAAATAGTTAAAATTATAGAAATTTTACAAAATTACATAAAATTTAACTAATATTTGGTGGCTCAAAATAAAAATAATACTTATGCTTTGGAAAATATATCAACCTAAGGGGACAGCTATAAGGCATTATTTAATCAGAACTTAATGAATATTTGCAGACTACTTAATTCAGACCACACTTAAAATCTTTAATAACCTATTAAAATTTCTGAAAGCAGAGGGTTTTTTTATTATTATTATTTTATGCCTTGCTTCCAAACAAAGAGATGAGATTGAAGACAATTTGCTTTTTAAAGAAACAACATTTTTCTGTTCATTAAAACCAAACATGATATTGGCAAGAAATAATTTGTCTATAGAAATAGCAAGTTTAATATAAAGCAATTCAGATTTGAAAGTAATTGTCTATACATCTATTAAAAGAAATGCAAACGCTACAAACATATGCTACCTTAGAGACACAAAGTTCTTAATACAATATCTACTATCATTAATTCTTAATGTCTAGTTACATGTGAAAAAATGTATCAAACCTCGGTGAATTTGGTTTCCAATTCAAAATTCCGTTCTTCCATGTGTTTCAATGAAGTTCTTAAGTGTTCATACATTTTCTGGCAATGTTCAGCCCTCTGCCGTTCATTTAATTCCTTCATTTCCAACACAGTGATTTTTTTTGAAATAGAAACAATGTCACTATTTGTCATTGATTTCCTTGCCTTATCCATGTTTGATTCATTTCCTGTATGTAATAATGCATTACAAAGAAGATAATTTAGAAAAGGTATAAGAAGAGTAGTATAGCTCTATAGCAAGAAATAAAGTTTTTGAGTTAAGACATATCTGCATTCTTCTCTTTATTATTCATTCCAACCTGTTTGATGCTTATCAATTTATTCTAGAAAGAATTAATCAAATGACTACAAAACTGTATGTTATGGGATGATCTTTTTGTGTACTGCAAAAATGTGTCTCTATTAAGGCACCTTCTGATTGGTTTAATGAAGAGCTGAATGTTCTTCATTAAGCCAATCAGAATAGCTAGACAGGAGAAGCTAAGCAGGACTTCTGAGGACAGGAACTCTGGGAGGAATCTGAGGCTCCAGAGTTTGGCCAGCGGGACTAGGAGGATGCTGGATATATGGTACTAAGGAGAGGTAACAAACCACATGGCAGAATGAAGATTAATATAAACAGGTTAATTTAAGTCTCAAGAGATAGTTGGAAACAAGCCTAAGCTAAGGCTAAGCTTTCATACTTAAAAAGTCTCTGTGTTATTATTTGGCAGCTGGTGATCCAAAGAAAGTCTGACTACACCCATAAGATTTTGAAGGTCAGTGCAGAGCTGTCACAGACTGGAGGATCATAACAAGCTGTCAATAAACCAGTGGAAAGAATGTTAACTACTCTGGGGCAATGCAGGATAGCAGTGTCACTTTAGATATATGTGCAATTACTTGAATTGTTTATAATTTATTTATAGCTCAACTATGTTCATAGCAGCATTATTTGTAATAGCAAGAACCTGGAAACAACCTAGATGTCCCTCAACTGAAGAATGGATTAACAAATATTCTAAATAATGGCAACCCCCCCAAAAATCTTTAATAATAATCACTCAAATGATAGGATATTGCATGCATTTTTATAAGACAGATGATTAAGATAGATACTTTGAATTTCTACTAAACTGATAAAATATTTAACAAATAATGTTCATTATTTAAAGTACATAAAACAAAAATATAAAAAATATAATAATATATTACTGCTAATATACATGATAAAATTTCTCATTTCTTTCTTTGATAATTTATGGTGATCTTTTCATTTAAAGGGATCAAATAATATACAATGCATAAACTTGGCCTCAAAAACATGTATTTCAAAATTATCACTAGGTCTTAATGTTAAAATTATTCAAATAACTAGTGTTTAATCACAAATGTATAATATATAATATTACTAGAAAAAAAATCTCATGTGAAAACTATTAATCAACCACCTAGGATATTATTCATCATCTGTATACTAAACTGAACTGGAGGATACAGTTCATCTTTCTAAACCAAACTATATCCCCATATTTTACATATAAAAGGAGTTTTCAGGAAAAAACCAAAACAAAACAAAAAACCACTGTTAGATACTAATCATTTGATATTGTTAGAGTTGTAGGACTTACCTAAGTTAGTTTCTTGTTCCCAGGCTTGCTCAATGGTATGCAATTTTTCCTTTGTAATCTCTAGTTCTTTACTTATAACATCCATTTGTTCTTTTAAAGATGCATTTTCACACTGAAGAAAAGACAGACACTAAAGAAGAACTCTACTACAATGAGGAGGAGTATCACAGAAGTGACACTGCCTTGACTTTATGCATCATCTCTTAAAACTCACAATCAATTTTTTAATTTAAAGATTTAAGCTTTATTATAAAATGAAACAAAAAATTATGCACAGAGATTAACTAGATTCAAATGTATTTTTACAAATTATAATTTCTCACATATCACCCAATATACAAACACACTCTAAGAATAATCAAACTCATATATAATATATTTGGCTCTAGACTTCCAAGTGTTAGACTTTGCCACTAAAGATACCTATTAATTTTAACCAATAAGGAATATAGAGGGGTTTTATAACTTTCACAAACTGTTGCTTATTTGTCTCATTTATAAGCACATAAGTACATATCCCTAGTACATTTTCTGAGATGGGTGCTAGATATTAACCATAAGGAGAAGTAGGCACAGATAAAGATTTAAATTACTTATTTCATGTTTGTTATAATTTAATATAGAATATTCTTCCTCCAAAGACACATGTTAAAAAGACCCTACGATACCCTCAAAGTTAAGGGGCCAGTATAATTAGGTTCAAAGAACATACATACTCACCTCTAGGTGCTCTAAGTTACTTGTTCTTTGAACAAGCATGTTATCTTTCTGCAGGATGTCCCTGTATTTAGTAGTTAGCTCATTGTACTGTTTATTTGCTAGTTCTAGTTCAGACAAAGAAACACTGTTGTCTAGCACTTTCAGGAGAGCTGCAATTTTGAAGGTAGCCATTTCCTGGGGGGTGAGGGGGAGAAAAGTACACTGAGTTAAATTTTTATTTTTTTAATTCTGGAAAAGCATTAGTCATTTTTAAGAAAGATAATTCAGGTGAAAGACAAACAGATTTTAAAGCCACTTGCAAACTATATATTTCTTATGTTATTCTTTCATATAAGAAATATTTGGAAAGTTTTAATTGGCAACTAAAATGGGTCCTTTTACAACTTGCAACAGTAAAATGAACAAATAATTTGAGAAAGTATAATAAACTGCAATCATCCAGAAGTTGATTCTATATTTAAAAAAATTAAGATAAACTATTTGACACTATAAGTGACAAAATTCGCATGAACTAAGGGAACCTTAACATTTCAGCTTTGTTTGCTTTCTTGGAAGACAGCAATGCTCACCACTATACTATCAACATTGCACCAATGTTTGCTTTCATTAAGTCACAGCAACTTGTTTTTGGTTCCTATTATTGAGTGATTAAAATATCTAAAAAGTAACAGATAAAGATTTAAATTACTTATTTCATGTTTGTTATAATTTAATATAGAATATTCTTCCTCCAAAGACACATGTTAAAAAGCACAGTCTCCAGAATAATGCTGTTAGGGAAGTGAAGCAACTAAGGTGGGGGGTCTGGTGGGAAGTCTTAGGGAACTTGGACTGTGCTTTCAAAGAGGATTTTGAGACCTCTGTCACTTCATACTCCCCCGACACACACCTCTTTTATTATATCTGACTATGAGGTAAGAAGACCTCCATTGCCCACACTCTTAATATGATGTACTTGTGCTACCACAGGCCAAAGGTAATGAGATCATAATCCCAAATCTCCAAATTTCTGAACCAAAACCAACTTTCCCTACTTGTAATTTTAATTATTCTAGGTATTTGGTATAATCCTATAATGAAGAGCAACATAATGTCCTACTATAGCTCTGAAGAGTTATTCATCAAAGGCACTAAAGTGGTTTTATTAAAATAAACAAGGGCCTAGGACTCTTAGTTCTGTCCAGTAAGATGATCAGCCAAAGTTACATAAAAAGCACGCTTAAGAGATGGAAGCAAGTGGTGCAAAAGATAACCAGACTGATGAAGTGGAGATGAAGTAGTTATTCCTGAGTACAGCAAATGCCATGTCTAATTGCAACTGCTTCTCTTCATGTAAATAAATATATACTATTCTACTTTATGCTAGGGGTTTGGTTTCATTTTTCTAAGTCAGGCGGGATAAAAGACATGGAAATATGTTTTGTTTCCTTTAAAAATATCCCCCTTTTTTATTTTCTATTATAAAAAATAAAACACAAAAATCAAAAGCTGTGATTGAAGAAAGAGAAGATGGCAGAAAATTCCAGCTTGTACTTTAAGCATTGTCTAGATTGGTGAAACTCTAAGAGTCCAATCTCTTTTAAAAGCCACAAAAGTAAAAACAAGAACATTCCCACATCTCAAAGTTTTCCTTAATTCATGTCTAAATAGATATAGCTTTTAGGTGAAGATACAGACAGGTTCTGTTTCTGTTTCTGAAAAATCTACACGGATGGTATTCTGTTGCCTGAATAGCAGCAGAGCAAGGGCAGCAGCTAGATTTTCTCACTAAATCTTTTGAAATACAAATATTTTATATATTACAATTCACTTTTTAAAATACTAATATTAAGAGCAAAAAAGAAAATTTAAAAGACTAGGAAAATTTCCCATCTTACTAAGAGATGTTATTTTTGCCAACATATGCTCAATAGGGTAGATTCCAAGGAAAATAACAACAGCAAAGAAGTTTTAAGATATTAAGAAGTGTTGGAGCTGGAGAGATGGCTCAGTGGTTAAGAGCACTGACTGTTCTTCCGGAGGACCTGAGTTCAATTCCCAGCATCCACGTAACAGCTAACAACTGTCTATAATTCTAAGATTTGACACCATTACACAGTTGTGCAGGCAGATAAAACACCAATTCACATAAAGTAAAAATAAATATTAAAAAAAAAAGATAGTAAGAAGTGTTATAGATGTCATTATTTTTAGTTAATGTGATAATATCAGAAAAAAATAATCTTTTAGCTTTTTATGCAAAACAATGAAGAAAATAAGATTACAAAGTTAAATGAGCTTAGGGAATAAACCAATGTCATAATTACCTTATAATGTTAAGTTTGAATTGGAAATAACAGTATGAACTCATATTCTAGAATTCTTTATTATATTACCTATATTGTCTGTGGAAAAAGACAAACAACAATGACATCCCAAGAGCAGCAACACTATGTAATCAGTTCTGGCTATGTAAATATTTTACCCTCTGAAAAGAAACAGGGCTCTTTAATGAACTGGATTACTTTACATCCATCAAAGTAATATACAAGTTACGTCTAGGAAATTTTTTTTTTCTTAATGTCAGAAAATTTGGTTCAAAAACTATTG
This sequence comes from Sigmodon hispidus, assembly GCA_004025045.1. Lineage (NCBI taxonomy): Eukaryota > Metazoa > Chordata > Mammalia > Rodentia > Cricetidae > Sigmodon > Sigmodon hispidus. The sequence continues at coordinate 7,284 of PVIH01003504.1, forward strand.
GATACTTGCTAAAATAACTAAGAGACATTGTCAAAAGCCTCCTAATAGAGAAGGTTGAGAATTATCAATTAACTAAAATGTGCCTAATGTTTAAAAGTCTGTGAATGTATCATTATAACCAAAGAAGAAGAATCTTATGAGGAAACAAACAAATGCACCCCAAAACAGAACATCTACACCCTGCCCTTCTGTAACTGGTGGTGATCATATTGTCTTCACAGTGGGAAATATACTTCAAGAGGACTTGATACCCTAGTCAATGACAAGAAGTTCTCTACTTTCAAAGAATATCTCAATGCTAACAATATGAGAAAATCATGTACACCCATATCAGACAATCATCATGAATGCCAAAATTATTTAGAAAAATGGCAAAGGATCCTTTATTTAAAACATGCTAAAATCTTACCAGTTAACCACTTAAAAATATAGGTATCAATGAAAAATGATGTAATTCCTCACAAAACACCATCCAAACAGATATGCTATCATTTGAAGTAACATAACATAGATAACTATACGATAAATTATCTAAATGCTGAAACTGTTTAAATTGAATCAAATAAAATCTTCAAAATTAAACTTGATAAGATCAAAATAAGCAGATCGCGCTCTTCAAAGAAAAGAGCAAAACAAAGCAAAATAGGTTGCTGTCTTTAGGATTTAGGAAATGAAACTATCAAATCCAATAAATAAATTATTCATGATCAAAGCCTAGAACAACTAAAGAAAACTTAATATAGTCTGCACGGTAGGAAAATACTGTAAATTTTTCAGTCTAATAACATTATTACATTATGAAAAAAGCCTTCTATTGTAGAGATATAAAAATATTTATGAGAAAAATATCTACAATTTAAGTATTCCTACAAAAAAAATGGAGGAAATAATTATATTCAATAAATGTTAAGCATTAATTCTGGTGACAGATATGCTTACTATCTTCAGACCTGAAAAGTTCCTGAATCCCTGCAAAATAATTAGAAATACCTTATATCTTTGCAAATGTCCAATCTTTTCAGTAACTTCAGCTTCCATTGATATCAAGTCGTTCTTGTGTTTTCCATTTTCTTTTCTAAGCTGTCGTTCCATTTCCACTAAGGTTGTATACTGCCGTATGAGGGACTTTTCATTCACTTGCAAAACAGTGATTTTCCTACTGTTTTCTGAAAGCATTTTCTTCATTTCATTTGAATCCATCTGAAGAGCATTGAGCAAATTCTGTACAAAATCACACTGACATTACTAAGTGAATCTTGTTATCCTCATTTGTACTGGCAGAATGATGGTCAAAGCTGTGCTTACATTATACTCTTTGACTTTTATAGCATCCTGCTGGACTTGATCTTCAAGTTTTCTCTTCTCCTCTTTTATTATCTCAGATTCTGTTTTCCAAGTCTCCTTTTCACTATAATATGCAACACAATTTAAAAGATAATAAAGTAAACAGAATAAAATTTTTAACTGCAAAAGGGATAAGCTTAGATTATGAAAACTTCAAATTTTCTTAGAATAAGAGACATACTACTTAACATCCAACATACAAGAAGTTAAATTTTCAGTCCATATTTTTAATAAATTATAGGTAGTATCACAATTTTATCCCATTTTTCCATCTATATCTGCCCCATCTCTTTAAAATATTTGTAGCACAATACCCTAAACCTCATCTAGACATTAAACATACAAGGCAAGTCTACAGTATTTTGTGTCAATAAAAAGAAAAAAAATTCCAGGCTTTTGGATTTCTTTGGAGAGGGGGTTCTTTGAAACTTTATTCTAGCATTAGAGGTTTCATAACAAAATGGCATAAAAGTTAACTATTCAGAGCACCTAATGGATTAAATTAATATGTTAAATATACACATATATGTTTTTACCCACATATATATATTTCTACTTGCTTAAAATATAAAATTTATATATTTGTGAAAAGAAAATTTAAAAGAGTTAATATACTAAGCAAATTCTGAAAAAAAAAAAAAAACAAATCTCAAAATTCTAGCCCAACTCTTAAATAGGAGCAATAAATATGCACAAACTATTTAGAATGAAAATATTAGAAATGACTGAATTTGGAGATGGAGAGATGGCTCAGAGGTTAAGAGTACTAGCAGCTCTTTGAGAGGTCCTGATTTCAATTCCCAACAACCACATGATGGCTCACAACCTTCTATAATGACATCTGATGCCCTCTTCTGGCATGCAGGCAAAACACTATTCATAATAAATAATTTTTTTAAAGTCTTAATAAAATAAAGAGAAATCACTGGATTTGGAAAAGACTGATTTTCTCTTTACCATTGGATATCAAATGCAAGTAGCTTCTTGGTTAGGGGTGGGACCCTATGCTCACTTCAGTTTTTTGTTGAAGTTTTTAAAGAGAAACAAACAAACATACAAAGACATAAATTTGGGTAGTTAAGAAAAAGAGTGTATCTTGAAAGAGTTGCAAGGGGGAAACATGGTCAAATACACTGTATGAGAAGAATTTTTAAATAATCTTCATATTTAAAAAGAGGTAAGAAAAGTACTCATACAAGAGTAGGTTCAAGAGTTCTACTGTACTACATTGTGACTTTAATAAATATTAAAGCTTGAAAGCTTGTTAAATAGTAGATTATTATGTTCTCACCATAAAACAAAGAGTGGGATGATACGCACATTACACAGGTTGATTTATTTATCCTACTTTTATACAAACAATGTTATTTGTATAAGCATAAACAAATATAGATTTCTTATCATTCAAAAGAAATCCAAATTAACGATTTTTAGAAGTATATAAATCACTTGCTTACTGAAGTCATCCAACTGTTAATTTATGCTTGCCATGATCCTATTTTAGTCGCATCATTACCTCTGCCACGAAATAGTTTTGATTTGAACATGACTTAATTTTGATTAGATATATGTCAAAATATGGAAAATCATGTTACTCTTCTTTGATTGACATCAGTCACTGATCTATGAAGTTCTACAAACATTGTATAATAGGAGATAGCAAAATCCATACAAATTGATGCATCTAACTAACTTTGGGTTTCCTGCCAATCATATGCTACCAATAGTGTTTAAAATCACCATTGATTATGAAACATAATTCCTACTAAGAATATGACTGGATTGATGAGATGAGATAGATAAAGAGAGGTATGTTAGTTCCCTGAGAATATATTTGTATAGTGATGATAATGATGAGTACTGCTAACAACAGCCAATATTTACAGTGGTCAGTTGTGCTATGCAATAGCTTGAACATTTGCATGTAATGATTCACTTAGACTGCATTATAATCCTATTGGGGTTAAAAAACATACTATCACAGAATTGTACAAGAAACTAAGATACAAACAGTGAAGAAAAAGCAACTTGTTCGATGTCTCAAACCTACTCAGTGTTGGAGTCTGATTAATCTCTACCAATCCCAGACACAAATAGTGCTGAGATCACTAAAACAGTTCACAGACACTCTTAGACACGTTTTTGACATCAACTATGTGAAGGGGGTTCAACACTTTTCTTTGTGACTGTGAGAAGAGTATTATACTCCAACTATATTCATAGTTTTCTAAACATAAATACCTTAAATAGTCTTTATATAATAAACTTTGTTGATGACGAATTACTGCAAATTTTCTGTTATAATCCTCAAGAGAATTTTCTAAATGCTTTAACTTCTTTTCTTTGTTATCTAGTTCCTAAAATTGAGAATGAAAATTAAAAGAGTATTAGACTATATTTTGAATCCAAAGATACAGATTCACATTCTAAAAAGAGTATTAAAACTCCATATTTCAGTATTTTAATATAAGGTAAAAAGAATGATGCAGTACACATAGAAAGTCCTATAAAACAAGCAAAATTGTTCTTTTCAAATATGAGCTGCAGTAATCACAAAAAACTATCAGATACAGTATTCACCTTAAGTACAAATGTTTATCAAGCAGAACAGTTAAATACTGAACTCCTATTACTTTGCCACCTATTCTCTTGCCAGCATACATTTTTGCGCCCTAGCTAAAATTAGCTTTTTCTATTTTTTAAAATATGGGGAAACTGTGACTTTTACATTAATTAATTACAGCATTTATTTGCATGCATTTGAGCACACAGTGCATGTGTGGAGGTTGTAGAAAAACTTGTGGACTCTGTTCTCTCCTTCCACCATTTCCACGTGATTGAACACGAACCCTGGTCATCAGCACTGGCACCCAGTGCCTTCATCCACTGAGTCATCTTGTTGCTCTCCATTTTTTTAATTAAAAAAACAAAACAAATCTTATATCAAACATATCATGTTGCCATTATTTGTTAATAGTGACCTACTTATGTACAAAAATAAATCATTAATATTACCACAAATAAGATAAAATTTAAAAAATTGTTTTGTTATGTTGTTAAGTTACCCTTATTTGACTTGGGTAGCACACAAATTCAAATAAAGAAAAAAGTAATGTTATGTTCAAATACAAAACTGTTGATAATACTCTGTACACTGTAAACATTTGTTACTTGTATTGGTTTAACAAAACACTGATTCATCAGTAGCTAGCTAGGCAAGAAGTAGAATCAGAGTAACCACAGTAGGAGAATTCTGGGAAGAGGAAAATCAGAAGAGCCGATGTCAGCCAGATGCAGAAGAAGGAAGATAAGGATGCTGCACTGAAGAAAAGGTACTAAGCCATGTGGCTATACATAGATAAGAATTATGGGTTAATTTAAGTTTAACAGCTAATTAATAATAAGCCTGAACTATTGGCCAAGCAGTTACTATATTAAGTGTCCCAAGCAATTAATTGGGAAGTGGCTGCTGGGTATTAGAGAGTTTTTGTCAAGACCTGACTCAACAAAACAAAGATTTGATGATTACGACTCAAGTATCACACCAATGAATAATCTAGCAATGGGAAACAATGATGCTTAAAATCAGAATATTTTTAACAGATTTTATATGTACAATTATAGGGTATGTAATATTATAAATATCTTCAAATGAAATATTAAAAAATAATCAGGTTATTTTTAATCCCATTATATAATGGCAAACAGTAAAGCAAGTACAGAGCAAGCAATATAAGAGTACCATTTTTAATTTTCAGTGGATCAACAATTTACACAAGAAAGAAAAGGTAAAAGTCAATTGTAAGCCTTTCTGTGGTAGCATAAAAAGAGACAATTCTAAAAATGGCATGGAGAAGCTTTGTCATTTCACTCTCTCACTTTTCTAACCAGCAATAAACACAAATACAATGTTACTTTATAGTATCTGCTTGTAACTTTTCATGTCTTAATATCAAGTGAGTAACACAAATGAACAAGATGCATATATAAACATGCTTTACATGTAGGTAAATGGACTAAATGTTCTTTATTTATATTAGTCCAGCTGACTCATAATCTACTAATTACATACCCGTTTGGTCTGAAAACTCAAAAGAATTCATAAGACTAAACTAAGAAACAAACTATCAAAAATGTCTGTCATTAGCACATGAATGACCAGTACCTGCAAAAGATGTATTAAATATTCATTCTGGGAATTGATGACATGGGCACTAGATGGTGCTATCCCATCAGGTAAGTCTACACCTCTGTAAACTACATTGGATCCTGCAGATTGACGTAGCAGATCAGCTTCTTTCTCAAGATGATCAATCTAGAAACAACCCAGGAATGATAATCAGTTAGAAAAACTACAAGGCAGTAGTTGAACTTCATGCTTTCCTTTTAAATGGATGGGACAACTTGACAAGTATTAACTAAACTTCAATTTTTACTTATAAATGCATAATACAAAATTTAGAGCTCTTATGTTCTCTTTTATAGTCTAAGAAATTTATTTGTCCACATTACTCTGTAGTAGTATGATTTTGGGTTGTAAGAAAAGATTTTGAGTTAAATATCGGGGGAGGGCTGAAAATTAGAGAAAGTATTATAGTTAATTTTTATTTAGTTGTTTTGTAATCTTTTTAGTTTAGTTTTTGGTTGTTTTTGTTAGTAGTTTTTGTCTTTGTTGGGTTTTATGAGTCTTTATATATTTTATTTTGTTTAGGTTAGGATTAAAGGTATGTATTATTTTATTTTATATTTAGCCTTGAACTTTTATAAATAGAGGAAGTTTTATTTTTGGAGTTAAGGGATCAAGGGTGTAGACCACGATTCCTACAGGGACATTTAGGCTGGACACTGGAGATATTTCAGGTGGGACACTGGGGGTATTTCAGGGCTTTCCCTGTGCTGGGGTTAAAGGTATGTGTTGCTGAATTTTAGTTGTTTGTCTTTGTATTTAAGGATTAAGAATTTTTTGAGTTGTTTGTTTAGGATTTGACTGTGTGCTCTCTTTCCAATATTCAGGTTTTATTAAATATGTAATATATATCCCCATTACTCCCTAAGGGATCTTAAAAAAAAAAAAACAAACAAACAATATGCAGAGGGTGAGAAGTTTTGGAATGCTCAGTCTAAATAGGGCTAAAGGATGTATGTGAAAGACAGGCAGAAAGATCGTAAGGACCAGCGGTGATGACTCTGAAAAATTAGCATTTTTTCATCCCTAGCAAGGCAGATGCCCACATGGAGACTGTTGTGACAGCATACACAGAATCTGTACAAGATCAAGCCTGACAAATCCCAGCACAGAAGAAAGGAAGTCCTACCCCTAGCCAAGAAGCCATTTGAAATTGGTAACTGCCATGAGAGAATGAAACTATTTACTTCAGCAGAGCAACAATGGGTCTGTCAACCAGACTCCAGGGAAGCACCATGCTCAGGAGTTGTTAGCTGGCTATCACAAATCAGATTCCACGGTTTTGTCTGTTTCTATTTGGTTGTTGTTTTAAGAGGGAGAAAGAACACAAAGTATGGTTGTTAGGGAGGATCTCAACAGAATGTGAGTGTGTGGCATATGATCAAAATATACTGGAAGAAATTATCAGAGGATAAATAAAACATTTTCAATCTCCAAAACAGTGGTTTTAGGGCTGAAAAAACTCAAAGGACATTTTATCTCATAAAACAGTCTTTAAAAAAAAAATAGAGTTCCAGTACAATCAGAGCTATTACATAAAGAAACTCTCTCAGAAAAAATTTAAAGAAAAAGTCGCCTATTAAACATACAGTCATAGGCTTAATATTTTCTTGCCTTTAAGAAAATGCTCACCTTTAAGTTAGCTTTGATCAATTGCTGGGAATAGTTTGTGGCCTCTTTCCGAGACTCTCGAAGTTCTTGCCTTAACTCTTCATTTCTTCCTGTAAGTTGGTCAACTTGGGCTTTCAAATGCACACTGGCATCAAAGATTCCTTCTGCATTCTTTGATTCTATAGCCTAGTAGATTTATAGTATATATTACACATGCGAAGAAAAACAGTAAAATCATAAACAAGAAAAATATGCCTTTAAATAATTTAAACATCTTTCTATGTTTACTGGTATATCCAATGAGAATGCTTTTTAAACTTTTTATTTATGAAGTCATATTTATGAAATTTAAATTTTATTTAATATTAATTAATTTATTAAAATAAGTACTATTGAGCAAATATTTATCAATAGATTAGTAAAGTAGAAAACAGCCAGACAGTAATAAGGTCACCAGGTCTTGTTAGCCTGGCTGGTAACTTAGGTTCACACCTTCACTTCTCACTTCAGCATCTAGCTAAACGTAGGAGTGTTAGCTCTGCCAGTCTATGGGAGCAAAGTGATGAACTGTGGCTGGCACCTCCTGCCTACACTATCCGGCCATAATAGACCACACTTGAAATGTATAAGTCATCCTATTTCTTAAGCTGCTTTAATCTGAGTATTTTATCACCACATCAAAAAAAGAAAGCCTCAGAGAAGAGCTGGCTGCAGGCAGACTTTAAAATGCAAACGTAACTTACGTTAACTAGTCTTTCAAGACTTGGGATGATGACAGATGTTTCACCTCTCTTCATGTCAGGGTCCTTCTGCATGTCCTTAATAGCTTGTAAAATTTCTTTCATACCTTCTTCAAGTTGCTTATTTTCTTCAACTAATTCTTTTACTGTAATTATATTTTTTCATATTAAATAAATAAATCATTTCTACAATTTACATTTTCCATGTACATGAAAGATATTTCACATAGAAAAAAATTGGAGAACAAACATGTAAATAAAAAATTCAACTATAAATGAAACAAGAGTAACTGAATTAAACACCACACATATTTTAGTCATGTGTATACACTTATGGTATAGCTCTCATATTAACAACTTTACGTTTTTATAACTTCATTTTCACTTAAGCATATAAAATTGTGACATATTTTCAATAAAAAAGCTGGATTTACCATTCTATAGCAATAAAAATAACAATATAAACCACAAAATATATAACAGTGACAGAGCTAAGATTATATAAAGGCAATTAAAGAATAAAAAATAACTAATGTACTAATACCCTATAGGTTTACATTTTAGGATAGAGAAAATAGTTATAGAAAGAGAAAATAGTGACTTACGTTTACTTTGAAACTTTGTGATTACTGTTCTACTTCTTTCTAAATCTCTTTCCTTTTCAATTAGTTCTCTTGAAAGAAATTCATTCTGAACAAAGAGAATAAAAATGTTTTGTAAAAATCACAGTAATAAAGAGGTTTCAAGTTAAAACAATGCTGCATAAATTCAAGTTTAGCACACTAGAAAACAGGGTATAGAGGCACAGCAATTATAAAGTCCTGACAACAAAACAGAGATGCTCATCTTCTATCTCCCTTCCTCCCACATTCCCCATGGCAGGGGGCAGAGAGATGCAAGACCGTTTTCTGCCCTAGTACCAACTCCATCATTACCCTTAATGGTCTGTCTTTACACTACCTGTTCTGCCTGGCTTCTCTGACGGCCAAACTCTAGTTCTGCATTCCTACTCTGCTCTTCTCGATTCGATAAATCCTGTGCTATGGTTTCATTCTAAAGAAACATTTAATATATTAGGCAAGTCAACAACCTGAAAACAAATATACTTAAATTTTAGAGATTTTTGTAAAGTACAGATCTGTCATAAATGAGTTTTAATGTGTAAATAAAAAGAAATCTTATCAGAACTGTTTACAGAACTCTGGTGAGAAAAATAAGACAGGGATTGCATGAGTATATTTAAGGAAAGCTCACCTGTAATCTAAGGAATCCTAGCTCTCTCTGTAGCCGTTCTATAAGATTTTCAAGGGGCTCTATCTGCGATAATTTGGATTGTGCAGTAACAAGCACAGGATGTGAAAGATTAACTTGAATAGGACTTTCCAACATCTCAGTTTGTGAGGGTGATTCACTCTGTCTTTTACGGTCTTTCAAACTGAGATCAGCACACTTTATTTGAGAATGGGCCTGTTCATCTTCTGATGTTACTTTATCCTTATCATGATCATACGATTGTTGAAAAAATACTGCAGATTTTTGACTACGTGATAATTTCTGTATTGATTCTGAAGTTGTTGGTGATGGATGAAATGATGAACTATTTTTCTGTAAGAAGCTGGTTTTCTCTAGAGCTTGATTGCTTCCTGATACTTTCTTCATACAGTCATCAGAAAGAGAGCATAGATAATCATTTATTTCTTCAGGGCTCTCCTTACTGAAGGTACTGACTAATGATTCTAGATTTCTCAAAGACTGTAGACATGGTGCTTTAAAAATCTCTCTTATTGTAATAGCTTCTGGAACTGTATTATCATCTTTTCCTTGCACAAATGAGGAACATCTAGTTAAAGAGACAATAGGATCCACTCCACTTTCTACACTATGATGAATTCCAGACAGCATTCTCGACAATGATCGTACAGTCATAGTTTCCTCTGTCTCATTCTGATCTGATTGTAGAATACTGAATGATGGTCTCCTATGCAGAAGCTCTATATTAGCTGAACTCTTAATCTGTATTCAAAGTAAATAATGTCTCATTAATCAATCTTGAGATCACCAAGCTATTTAAGCAAGCAAAAATTACTATTAATTTAAAAATCTAAAAAAGCACAGGTACTAAGTAAGATTAAGTAATAAGAAAAACATACTGCTAGCATTTCCCTTTATTCTTTTGTCGAAGCTGTTACTGTTTACCTTGGACTGTGTTTCATTCATACTTTTGAGGCTCATAAAATTTAGCTTTCTTTCTCCTATTATATCCTCCTTAGAAAAGTTTGCAGTTAGGTTCAAGTCCTCAGTAGTTAATCCTACAATATGAGAGAATTAACAAATAAGAAACAAACAAACAAAAAACTTCTTTAACCCAATGCAAGAATAAAGTTTTAATCCAAACAAAGGTCCAATGTTACTGAACTCCTTGATCAACATAGAGCTAATGTAAATCTGATCTAATGTATTTTTAATAAGCTATCAATAAAACAAGACTGACTTCAATTGTATCTTATTTTTGTTTATGTCAATTTAAAAATATCTAATAATAAGTAGTAAAACTATTAAAAGATATAAAGGAAATAAATCAAAAGCCATGCATCTTTACTTTATAATTATATTTTATTTTATACTTCCAATGCTGGGAAGTGACTTTGTGCAGGCTTTGGGTTAGCTCCAGTCTCAGTCCTCCAGAAGGGCTCTTAAAAAGATGTTTAAATTTTATTTCTTTTTATATTATTATTTTATGTGTTCAAGTCTTTCACTTCCATGTGTGTCTGCATACCACATGTGTCATCAGTGGGTGTCTGCAGAAGGTAGAAGGCATTGAATTCCCTAAGAATGAAATTACAGAAGGTTCTGAGCCATCATCATGTGTATGACAGAAACTGAACCCAGGTCCTCTAGGAGCCAGTGCTCTTAGCTACATAACTATATCTACAGCCCTTTCAATATTTGTTTATTTTGATAATTTCATACATTTTATAGTATAGTTTGATCATATTTACCTATTACAGTCTCTTATGCCTTTCCCACACCCTCTGAACCCCTTATTCTCAGCAAATCCCCTTCCTTCTTTCATGTTCATTGTTTTTATGACCTCTATATTTAATTAGAGTTGCTTATAGGAACATGGATGTAGGGATATTTATCAGAGTATGGGAAAGAAACAGGAGTTTTAAGTAAACTGATTACTATACTGATACATTATAGTTTTATATCTCTATGCTAGTAAACTATGATCACATTAAAAAATAAAAGATAGGATGAGAGGAGACTCAAGAGATGGCTTAGTGGTTAAGAACACACATTGAGCAGATGTGATTGACGTATGCCTTTAATCACAGCAGTCTGGAACCAGGGACAGGAGGATCTCTGTGAGGTCCAAGTCAGCCTGGTCTATACAGATAGTTCTAGCCAGCCAGAAACAGCACATTGTGACTCTGTCTAGCGAACCCACAGTGACTACTGAGTTCATATATCTCAGAGAAGAATGTATTACTATAACTTTCCTAATCCAGTATAATTACAAACTGCATTCTAGTTATCTTCATACCCACAGTAAATGTATCTCTCATTCCCTCATCAAAGAAGCATCTCTTTGCAGAAAGGCACAACTAGTAAGAATACAGAGAACAAATGACTATGGGGTGTCCATTGCCAACTGACAGCAATTGTAACATTAACTCTTACACCCGAGGCTCATAGAACATCGCAGAAGGGATAGAAATACTGCAAATGCCAGAGGACCAAGAAGTTTGCTGAAAGACTGAGTCTTTCTATGTGACAGGGAAGTAATACTCATGAAATTGCAACAGGACAGCTGCTTAAACAAGACCTGAACAATGACAGTACCAGTTAACATCTTAACATGAATAGGAAAAAATCACGTGGGGCCACCACTGGATGAAAAGCAATAGAAAATTAAAAACTGCTGAGAGATGGAGAATTAGTCTTTCTCTTAAATAATGACCCTAACCAGTTTACCAATGCCAAGTGGTCAGCCCTAGAAACAAACATGAATATAACACAAAATGGAGCTAGTAGGTTGCATTTATATATTTATTTGCACGCGCGCGCACACACACACAATGGGGAGTGGGAGGAAGGAACGTGGAAAGGGTTGGAGGAAGAGTGTGGAGGAAAAAATAATTCACTAATATCTTAATTATTAAAATGTGTGTAATACTCCTTCAGTGGACTCAAGTTTAGTTTCCAGTACTCACACCAGACAACTCACAGCTGCCTATAACTGCAGCTCCAGGAAAACCAAAGCCTTCTTCTGGCTTCCATGGGCACTGGCACATGTGTAGCAGATAAATACATATAAAAATAAAAATAATACTTAAAAAAAATTGAGAAACATTTTCTATATGGTCCTCAAAAAGGAGCTGCAATGGCTATTACAAAGACTATATTTATAATGTGTTTTCTAAAAGTAAGGTAAACAAGCAAATATATGTAAATTTAAGTTTAATAAAATTTTTAAATAAATCATATAATATATATATATATATATATAAAATTCTCATGTATAGCTCTTAAAACAAAGAACCATTCTAAAAGGGACATACAGTAATATAAAAATCACTGCTTTAAGATTAGTCATAAGGAATGGAGCTGTCTAAAAATCAGCAGACTGTACATGGAAATTTTCAAGTGTGTAATTCCAAAACCTGATTGTTGTTTTATTTAGTTGCTTCAGGGTCAGGATCACACCAATTACACCTAGTTACCTCTTTTTTCAGGAAACCATTTTCTCCTATTACTTGGACCAGATGCAGGGCAATAGGTAAAATCATCTGCAACATATAGGACATCCCAGACCCAGGCAAGTCTTTCCCAAATGACACTGTGCTGACAAACACGAAGTGTCTGACGATACCTAAAGCTGTATTCCTTCTGCCTCTTTCTTGAGCCATCTGACGAATTTTTCTTTTCAAATCAAGTCGTTCTTCCTCTAGAGTTTCAATCTGCAAAGTATGAATTATTAGTCACTGTCCTTAGTTCAGACAAGAAAACTGTCAATTGAGTATCACTTGCCTCTTTCAAAAGAATTTGGTTTTCAGCTCTGTACTGCTGCTGTTTTAAGCGTTTACTGTTTCTAAATTCAGTTAAATCGATCATTGTCTTTGGTTCAAGGCCTAAAATAGAAAGCAATATGATTACAAACTTAAAAACTTTTAAATCTATGACAAAATCTTCATAGAATACCAAGTAACTAGAATTATTTGCCAGCCAATATCATTTGAAACATGAAGAGCTCTTGTACAAGAATTTTCCACATAGTTATACTACCAACAATGTTAAAAGTTAACTATGAAAATCCTGACAAACATATATGAGGAGTTGCAAAGGATCATTAATTACGGAACCTGATCAGGAGATAAACTTGCTTCAATTTCCACTTTAAAACTTGTACTTTAGATACAGAGATGACATGTATTTATTTGTTTATTTATTATTTTAATCAGCCCAGAATATATTAAGATTAGGCTAAATAAAAAGCTTAGTGCTTGGCAGGTAGCAATCATTATTAATATTAATGATGTTATTACTGGTTTAATCCTTTCAGCTAACCTCTCTCCTACCTTGACTCTATTACTGAGGTGAAAATCAGGTATCAAGACAGTATAAAATAATTGTAAAGCAGACTTTGAAAATTAAAAGCTAAGTCCCTAGCCAGGCAATGCTGGCACATGTCTGCAATTGTAGCACTCAGGTGGCAGAGGCAGAGAGACTTTGAGTTCAAGGCCAGCCTGGTCTATAGAGAGTTCCAGGACAGCCAGGACTACACAGAGAAACTCTGTCTTGAAGAAAAAAAATTAGTAAGAAAGAAAGAAAAAGAAGAAAGATAGAGGGGGAAGAAAGAAAGAAGAGAAAGAGGGAGAGACAGAGAAGGAGAGGGAGAGAGAGAGAGAGAGAGAGAGAGAGAGGAGGGAGGGAGATGGGGAGAGGGAGAGGGGAAGGGAGAAAAGCTAAACTCCTAAAGAAAGAAAACATGGTTTTTGTTACAGCTCTCTAGGTAGGTCAGATGTTATTCACACATACTTCTATATTCCTAGCTGTGACAAAACTGATTGGTCAAGTTAATCAAAAATCTAACTTGAATGACTAATATAATCCTAAATTATAGTTAGATATGCTTCACAAGTAAATAATCCATATAATGCATTTATTTTTCTTCTACACAAAAATTTTATAGATGGTCAGTTTAGGTCTAGGAAAGCACTAATTGATATTCAGTAAGTATAATGAGATCACACTTAAATCATAATATTCATTTTAAAGAAGCAACTTAGATTGTGCACATTGGTTATAACTTACCATATAAACTAGCAATAGTAACTAATTCACAACTTACTTATAAAAGTATCCGAATTCCCAAGTTATATTTGAAAATTACATCTTAGACTAAATAAAACTCTTAATAAACTCAAGTAAAACATGAGCAGTTTAAATTGTATTTATATGTCCTTGAAAGGTTTACAAAGTACTTTTAAAACAAAGTCAGTTTGTTACATAACAATTAATACAGATGTTTCTTACTTAGAAACAAATAAGGTTGCCTTCTTATATGCACCATACTATAACTCATTTTCACCTTTCATTAAGCAGCTATTCCTGAGGACACACTAGGCCAATGAAAGCTAAGTTCCTTATCAACCATCCCAGCATGGCAAGGTCTCCAACTTCACTCAGTCCCTCCACTGTGGTTTAAGTATTTTGACAGAAGCATTTATTTGAGGAAATACCCTTCAACTATAGAGGAGTGTGCAGACAAACCTAAAGGAAGGCCTGGAGGCAAAGCATGAGGGAAGAAAGAATAAGTGTGTGGAAAGTGAGCACTCTGATTTGGTGAACACAGCAACTTCCCCTACAAAAGTATAAGCAAACCAAAGTAAACAAGGAAGACTTGAAAAGGAGGCTATAGGAAAAAGAAATGCCTTAACATTTAGCTTACCAGCTTGTTCTCTAAGGGCTTCATTTTCATCAAGGATATCATTGATCTTCATCTCAAGTTTATTGATCTCCTTGGTCAATACTTCAATCTCTCCATCTCTTATTTTAATTTGGGCTTTACAATTCTTTATTTCAATAACAGCATCTTCTAAGCCATATACACCCTGAAAAAAAATACCCCATATGACTTTAATATAACATAATTTAATTGAACAAATAAATCAAATGTATAAATTTACTTTTTACTAAGTTGATGGGTAAACTTACCTCTACCTGTATTTTGTGGCAGATTTTTTTATAACTGACACATAAGAATAAAAATAGTATGTGTTAGCTGAGCCTTTTCCTGGGCTTCTGTAAAGCAAGTCTAGGAATGAGGGCAGAATATCAACATCTGACACTCAGGCAATGTGACTCGGAATGTTACATACAAAACACTGAGTACATAGACATACATATAAAGGCACAGAGATAAAAGCAAAGATAAAATAAGGAATAAGGCATACTAATCAGAGTATACAGTTAATTGACAGAAAAATCAAATTTAAAAATATAAACAGTTAAGGGCTGGAAAGGTAGCTCAGTGGTTGCGAGCACTGGCTACTCCTGCAGGAGACTTGGGTTCAGTTCCCAACAGTCAAATATCAGCTCACAACTGTCCATAATTCCAGTTCCTGGGGACCCTATACCCATGGCAAAACACCAATGCATATAAAATAAAAATAAATACATATGTGAACATTCCAAGTGCTGCTATAGTAGAACCAAGTTCATGAAGCTAATAAGAGCCACCTCTGTGATGGCACAAAGGGTATAGATAACAAGAGGTCTAACCCTGCTGCCTCACCACAGCTGCTATCTGAACAGACACCTCCAGGAATCCAACAAAAGGTTTGGAAAAGCCATAAGAAATCATACAAACAAATATCTAAAATAAATAGGCAAAAAACTATAACAGATGTCATTCTGTGTATAAATATACTTATTGTTTAAATGAGCTTTTTTCATCTGTGCTGACAATGCTCCCTCCAAAAGCGAAAGACCACCTAACAAAAACCTAACACCAGACATGAGTTGCCTTCTTTTCAATTGTTGGTCAAGGTTGTCTAAGAGACTCTCAAAGGCTCTAACAGACTGTTGCTATTGCCCTTGGCTGTTCCCTAAAGGTAGAAGGTAAGTCCCAATTAGTGAAGACACCATGCATTTCAGAGACAGTGCCTAGAGACCCTTAGAGGTGGAACTGATTTTTAAGCCTCTTCCCTAAGGACTAGCTTTCATGGTACCAGAAGGCACCATGGAAGCTTGCAAAGGTACGAAGCCACTAACAGACATGTCCACCTCTGCTACTTATGAACCACAACAACCAGCATGGCACAATATTTCTAAGGAAAACTACTCAGTGCTAGTGAAGTCATGGTTACTATAGGAAAACCCAAAACCACTTTACTAAACAACAATCTAAACATATGGCCTTATATCTACAGAGTACACTTGTAATCCTTTCTCTCTGCAGAAGACCACAGCTAGTCAAAATGTAGAGTTGTGGAGGCCAGTCAGGCTCAGGGATCATTGTAGATGAGGGGACACAATTTTAAGAGTGAGATAATCAGGGAGGCTGCTATGGGACTGTGGACTCTAGAAAATATCAGAAGCTGCACCGTTAAGTCTAAACATCACAACTGCCTGAATATGAGCTAAGTAGGAATGACAACAAGAGATATGCCAAAGTAGACAGGAAAGCCCATGAGGTCTCAACCCTACACAAAAAACAATAGGCAATTAACAAATGCTGAGCAGGAAAAATAGTCTTATCCAGTAAAGAACACAACAACTGGTTATCCAATACCAAATGAATGCATAACAGTAATAACACAGGCAGGTTAAGTTAAATTCATAAATATATACATAGGTACACATATATTCTACATATACATATATATAACTATATATATATAGTTATAAGTTATATAGATATATATATATATACCTATAACAACAATTATATATATATACCTATAACAACAATATACAGGTATATATATATATATACCTATAACAACAATTAATGAGAAGAGAAGCAATGAGAGTAAGGAGGAGTGTGGTGGAAATGTTCTCTGTATTCTGTAAATAAAGGAGCTGTTTTGGCCTATGTGGAGCACCACAGAAGTGGGTGGAGGATCAGAGGACAGACAAGTAGAAGGAGGGTGGAGTTAATCAGTCTCCATCTGACTCCTGAAGAAGAGACATGTAAGGAATACAGGTGAGCCACGGGCAGGGCCACGTGGCAGATAGAATACTACAAATGGGTTGAATTAAAATGAAAGTGCTTGAGACATAGGCCAAACAGTATGAAGTTAATATAAGTGTCTGATTCATTTTTGGGGGGAAAAAGCCACGGCGGGCAAGGTCCAAACCTCTGGCCCAAACGGGCCCAGGGAAAGTTCTACAACAGAGGAGTATTTGGGGAGGGCTTGAAGGAAGGAAAGAGAAAAGAGTATAGTGGGATTATGTTCTGAAACATTGGAAATATTTGTCCCTCTTACTGGTTTAATAAAATGCTGATTGGCCAGAAGGCAGATAGGAAGTGTAGGCAGGGCTGCCAGACTAAGAAAACTATGGAAACAGAGAGATATCAGCAGACACAGAGGAAAGAAGTTGAAATGCTGCTCTGAGAAAAGGTACTAAGACACTTGGCTAATTATGGGTTAGTTTAAGAATTAAGAGTTAGAAAGTTATATGGTTAGGCCATAGGTCAATCAGCATGAAATCAATATAAGCCTTTTTGTGATTATTTGGGACCCGGCAGCTGTGTGCAGTCTATTTGAGACAACCGGTCCAAATCTTGGGGCTAGTCTGGGCCAGAAACTTCATATTAAAAAGCACAAATAATGTCATTATAATCTTAAACATAAAAGGAAAAAACAATAAAAACAATCTTTAAAAAAATGTTTAGAAACAATTCTCTTGACATAATACAAGTGACCAAAAGTATGAATAGTTTAAAACCAATAAATAAAGAATGCTTTCAACATGGAACACAATAAAAGTCACAGAGCAGCCTTGGTGTCAAGAATAATTTCAAGCTTTATGGCTGACAAGATAAAAATACTTACAGATTCATAATCTTTTAATCTCTTCAGTGCCTCAACCAATTCTTTATCCTTCTCCCTGGCATCAGCCTCAGCCAGTTCAGCTATTCTCTCGGCCTCTCTTGTTTTCTCTTCTAAAATCTGTACTTTTGAGTGAATTTTCATATAATGAGTCTCTTGATGAAAGTTTGAAGTACCTACAGTGTGAAAACAGAAATCCTGAATGAACTGAAGTGACTATTTCATCCTATTAATCAGTTGTTCTCAAATGGGGAGAAAAAGTATGTGTTAGAATTTACATTGTAAAACCAAGGACCAAGGTACTGTTTTGATTTTTAATAAAACCAAACTAAAAAGCAGAATTGAGTATAATTGACTAAAAGAATATGAATTATAAAAAGGTTATAAAAGATATATTATTATGATAAAGAATACTTAGTGGTAATAATAATTAACATTTTTTAACACCATTAATAAAATTTATTTTTCAGCTGGACAAATGGCCAACATCAAGCTCCAAAACTCCTTTGCCCTCTGCCTCACTAACAAAGTTATTCCACCAATTTCTTCTAAACTTAAAAACTTTTTAAACCTTCATTTCTCCTCAGGCTACTACTTATTTTTTACCAAAGAACAAACAAGCAAACAAAACAAAAAAAAAAGTCAGCATGGCCATTACTCAGCTTGATGATGTTGATGATGATTTTCATTGTGAACAACCAGAAATGAACAGTTTATTTTTCCTAGATGACATTTTCTGTGGTTGTCAAGACTAGGCATCTCATGCTGTTCCATCTCTCTGCACACCGCTTTTCATCTTCTTTGGTTATTTTATTTCATCAGCCTCAAAATTACAAGTATACTCAGATATATTTTGAGATTTTTACACAACCTATATTCCTTCCCTTGATGACCTAGACTAGTCTCATAACTTCAAACTGAATTTTCATGGAGATGGATACCAAACTTTAGTCTAAGTTGTGCTTAAGAACTTCAGAAGCCATATACATGTATCTACTTAAGACTTTCAGCTAGATGCCTAACAAACATCTCAAATGTAACATGTTCAAAACAGTGCCTCATTATCTCTAGCCCTGCCCTTTTCACAGGATACAGATAGAAGTCTTAATGTCTCTCAAATCCCCCCCCTAACTAACTCAACTTCTAATAAGTCAATTTAGCTGTGTTTAGCTTCAAAACACAGTAAAACTGACTTATTACCACTGTACGCATAATGCTGTCTATCAGGTTATTCCCATAGCTTTGTAACACCTCTCCCTGCTTCCTACATTACACTCACTATAGTCTACTGCAGACATAGTCTAAGTGAGACTAAATTATTTCCATCTCTTTTACATAAAATAAAAATCACAGTTTACAATAAACTAGAAACTTAATATCAAGACCTTTAGCATCCTTTTTGATCCCTTTTTCCTGTCATTGTTCATTCTCTTCCAGTTACCAACATTTACCTACTGACTCCTAAAGAATGTTTTTAAATACACCTACAGTTTTCAACCATCCACCCTGTTACTCCTTCACTGCCTGTAAGACGTTGTTCAGTTGTGTCCAGGGAGACTTTTGCTCATTGTTTAAATTACAATCTGTACATCACACCTTTTTTTTTTTAATCTTTAGCAATTATAAGTAAGCTGATGGATTTATTATGAATCCATTTGAACTACTAGACCTCAGTATAGTTACAGTATGTAGTTTTATAGAAATATTCATATTTCAAGGGCTTAAAGTCAGAGGATTTGATGTGATAGGCAACATAATAACAGAGAACAGGATGAGAGATTTTTGTAGAATTATTTCAAATGCCAACACATGAAAATAAGTGACTATAGATAACAACCCACCAAAGCATATTTGTTAATTGTAAGAATCTAGAATAAAGACAATTTATATTACCATTTTAATTTTTTATACAATCTAATACTAATATCTAAGGAACTTGCATTGTGAGAAAGATGACAGAAAAGCATGCATTATTTACAAGTTTAAACACTAGAGATATATGCTATAATTAATATTTTGGATAATTATCAAAAATATTTATAATTTAAAAAATACTTTAGTAGCATAACAATCTTATTTTGATAAAAACAGTCTTATGTAATACAATGATATATGAAAGTCATGTACTTCAAAAATAATCAATTACCTTTGCCTTTCTTGAGCTCATTTTTCAAATCTTCAATAATAAAAGTATTTTTTTCCATTTCTTTAGTATACTGTTCTACTTGTTCAGTAAGCATCTTAATTTGACTATCTCGTTCCTGGATACCCTATAAAATATTGTGAAGTATCAAATAAACTTTTATTGTTATGAGCATATTTTCTTTCAAAAAATAAAAGAATATATTTTCTTATGGCCAAACTATGTTTCTTTTAAAGTTTTTTTTTTATTATTACATTAACTTCTTTGTGTGTGAGAGTGTAGGCAGGAGTGTGGAGGTCAGATGACAACTTCTAAGAGTCACTTCCCTTTTTTCACCACATCAGTTCCAGGGACTAAGCTGAGGTTGTCAGCCTGACACCAAATGTCTTTACCCTGTGTCACCTTGGTGGGTGGCACCAGACCTGGCAAACTACGCTTCTCTTGTATTCCTCACACTGTACCTACACAATGTGTGGTTCATGTTATCATGCCAAGACATAGAGTTGAAAAATGTATTCCAGAACTTCCTAATATTTGTGACTTTATAACTTCTTACATATTTTTCCTCATCACCCACTGATCACTTTTTATGTTTGTTTCCTCTGTGATTTTCATCCAGTTTACCCTTTATGCCTTTTGGACTTCATTTAAAAACATCCTCATCATTGATCTCATTCATCAAATTCTATTCTGTCTTTAGTACTTTACCTGAAAAGAACATACATAAGAGAAGTGCAGGGGTTTTTTGTTTGTTGGTTTTGTTGGTTTTCTGAATGAGTTTGTTTTGCTGAAAACAAAACCTTTAGGTAGTTTATTAACAGTATAATCATACTTAGTTTAATTTACTTAGTATAGACATAAGATATGTGATAATAAACTAAAGGTAGTAAGGTATTTTAAAATCTTGGGTTTTTAGTAGATTCTTAGTAAGTAATTCCTCACTGACAACACATAGTAATATGAAAAAGCAAAATAATTCTATTCTGAAGAGTAACTCTCACTCTAAACTTAATTCTAGTTTTGCCTCTCATACAAATGTATAAGAACCTTCACAGTTTGTTACACTCAGTAACAGAAGCCACCAATAAGGTACACGGATAAACAGACAGGACAGCTCAGACATTAACATAATTTGCTGATAATGCAAATATTTAGAAGGCTTTACCTGTTTCAGAGCCATAATGTTACTTTTATCAGCATCAAGTTGGGCATTTTTAAGTTTCTCTCTCAGATTATGTAACATTTGCTGATACTCAATGATTTCATCATCTTTAGAAGACAAAATTAACTGTAAACAAAACAAGATGTTATAAAAAGAAAAATTAACAAACTGTTCTTTATTTATAGAAAATAATAAACAACTTTAGTATATTTAAAACAATACAAAAAATAAAATTTTCTTAAAATTATTTTTCCATGTGTGGTATATAATGTGTGTGGGAGGAGTCAGGAGTTGACATGGGGTACCATTATCTGAGAGAGTCTTTCACTGAGCTGAGATCTTACAGGTTAACTAGACTGAATGGCTAATGAATCTGCCTGTCTCTGACTCTTTCATGCTTTCACTAAGTACCAGAGATGCAAATTCAGGTCTTATACTGCCACAGCAAGTACGGTATTGATGTCTGTCATTTCCCCAACCCAGAAAATAAAGTTCATTTAATAATAATAATAATAATAATAATAATAATAATAATAAAATGCCAGTAACTACAACTACTATATAGACAGTTGGAAATTCACGATTCAACCCTTAAAGAAAACTCTCTGGATCTCAGATCTCATTTCTAAAAGTGAAGATATATAACTGTGAAATATTTAATCAAGATGCTTATTATGTAAACATTAAAATGTCACAGAAAAGTACAAAATACCTTGAATGAATGAATGAAAGAGTATTTTGTGTTCTTAGCTACAGGGAGCAAAAAAAATCATAAAAGTGTTCATAAAAATTGTCCATAAGAGTCTAAAAATCAAAACCAAGATAAGAACAGGTTTTCAGATAGGTATGCAATAATTAAAAGTGTATGTCAAAAAAAAATGTATGTAGCTAGAAAACATCTCAATCAAATGAACAAAAGGGAGTACAAAAATACTCAAATTCAACACATTTCTATATAATAAAATAGAACAATATTTCAGTATGAAAAAGGAATGAGTCAAAAATATTACTTGAATAAAAGTCATTTGGTGGATCCATTACATTTTTTAAAAAATTAAATAAATATACCTGTTTCAAAGCTTTAAAACTAAACATATAACCAGAAAATACTAGGAATAAGATGAGAAATGTTTTGTTTCCTTTTTCAAAGTGTATTATCCAATATAAATATTCATTCATTTATCTAGTTATCTGGAGATAATGTCTCACTGCTCAGAAGTCCAGGCTCGTCTTCAATTCAGGACCCTCAACCTTCTGAGTAATAGGATTATGCATATGCCCTCGGGCCTAGCAATATTAAAAGTATCTAACTATAATAAAGGTCAAAAAGCACAAAAATATAATTTTAATATAAATTATAAGGATCAAAGATAAAAATAAAAATATAGTTGCAATTTAAATCACAATCACAATTGTAGCAATTAATTTTTTACCATAAAAACAAGCATATATATGAACATATATATAAAACTTCTCATTAAAACATTCTTTCAAAAGAACTGAAAACCTCCTAAATGTTAAATGATTAAATGTGACTCAAACAACTGTTTCCTTCCAAAGGTTGAAAATTATATTGAAAAACTGTAAAATACAATTTTATAGCCTGTCTCTTGCTTCTGTAAGGACCTGGAAAGTAGTCATGCTTATTCATTCAGGATGTCCAGCCACTGCTGTTTCCACGTTGAATGGTTAAAACAAAACTGGATAGCTAAGATGTTTACTTTCTAGTACTTCAGAAATTAACTGAGTCCTTCATGATTCATTTTTTTAATCACCATTACAACTACGTTTGTTTAAAAAATAGATTATCTGAACTTCCCAGGCAATAAACAATTCTTAATTGCCAATACAGTTTAGTGAGCATGGCCAGAAACAAAGACAATAGAAGTGTGTCAGCTTTTGCAATAAGCATTACAAATCCAGGTGTCTCAGATCGTCCACAAACAGCAACCATTATAATCCTTGCTTCTTGATTATACAGCTCTGTAATTAGGTGTGACAGGAATGTAGATATCAGGAACACAAGAAGGGTCTCTGAAAGGCTTTCCAGGTGATTTTGACAAATTTTTTTCCCAATCCCATTCCTGACTTATCTTGCCTTGAAAGCACTTTTCAAATAAATAAATAAATAAATGAGTTCAAGGACTACATTCAGAAGTTTATAGGTTTTCTAGCCAGAACATATGATAAACTTTTTAAAAAATTTTATTTATTAGTACACAGTGTTGCACCTGCATGTATATCTGTGTGCCAGATGAGGGCACCAGATCTCATTATAGATGGTTGTGAGCCACTATGTGGTTGCTGGAAATTGAACTCAGACCCTATGGAAGAACAGCAATGCTCTTATTCTCTGGGCCATTTCTCTAACCCCATAAAATGAACTTTTTTTTAAAAGTTTAATAAAGTTTTTGAAGTATAAATGTTAAGCATAACTGGAATCAGTTAAACCAAAATACAAGAGGAGAAAAAGTCATCTCAGCTGAGAAAGTACCTTCCACTCTTCAACTTTGGCATTGACAGCCATCATGACAGGATCGTCCTCTTCATCTTTGGCTTTCAGGAGATCTGTGAGCTCTCGCACCTAAGAGTAGCAAGCAGTTCATGAAATGGTGCAAATCAGTGCAATTTAATATATTAATAATTTTATATTAACATAAAATGTGCATATCTATTTACACACAAATACATGCTTTCAGATGCCTAATATTTCAAATGCTCTTTTTCACTGGCATACTCCTATTGTTAAATCTGACATTTAATAGTCGTACAAAATCTAAAAACTCTTACCAAAAATCTAATGAATCCACAATCAGGAAAATTTCTGATCCCAAGCATCTCAGATAAACTATAATTGATATATTGTTATATGCTTATTTTATTACTAGAGAATTATACTTTTAAAATAAGTTGATCCCACATAAATAATAAACAATATATTACTTTTTAATGTGTTTTGACTGTTTTTAAAACATAAAATTAAATGTACTAACCACTGGACTTTTAAGTCTTTACAGAAAAATCTTCCTATTCCCCAAAATTATTTATACACTGCTATCTATACTCACTCATTTACAGTCCTAAAATGTCAAGAATTACAGGTATATATGAAAAGACTGCAGAACTCTTGTGGACAAGTATTATTAGGATGATCATATATTACTATATTAAGAAAAGCAACAAAATCCACATTAAAAAAATTAAAGTTTCAAATAATCAGCATATGGATTATTTGATTCTATATGAAGCTTATGAGAATAACTCTTGGTTTCAACAGGGATTCTTACTTGAAGTCGATAATGTTCATTCTCTTTTTTTAGCTGGTCCATGACAGCATCTGTCTGATGCACAACAGCTTTCATCCTGTTATATTCATCAGTCATCTTCTCCATTTCCTGTACAGACTCTTCTAGATTTTTTCTCATTTCTTGGTTCTGAACTTCAATTTTCTCATTAGCTTCTGTTAAAGTCTAAAAATGTTAAATATAAAATAGTTTGGCAAGAAACTGAAATCTACATTAAGGTAAAATTAAATAGAGCCATAGGGCCCTCCAGAGGAAAAAAAAAAGATTCCTTATAGACCATTAGGATTAATGTGGCATTTGGCCAATTAAGTCAAATTAAATATCAAGAAAATTATATATAGGATCTCAATTGTTCTTGGTGCTCACTATAGACAAATGTAAGGAGTAAATAAATAACTGCAAATTCAGAGGCATAATTTATTTTGTGCTTTAAAAGTACAAGGTGTAGCCAGAGATGTGTCAGTGGGAAAAATACTTGCAGCGTAAATATGTGAAAGTCAGTTTCAACCACTAGAATGTACATAAAGCCAGATGTAAATACTACATAATTGTATTCTCAATGCTTCTATTGTAAGATGTGAGAGAGGAAACAGCTAATTCCCTAAAATTTGCTGACCTAGACAGCCTGGAATACAGAATAGGGAACAAAGAGGTCCTACCTCAAACAGTCTGGATACTGACAAGTCACAGAGGTTATCTGCACTCCACACACACACACACACACACACACACACACACACACACACACACACACACACACGTACAGACAGCTGTGCACACACAAAATAAAACATTTAAAGTACACAGTGGTAAACTATAATAAAAAATTACAAAGAAGGATAGATACTAGAGATATACCACCTGATATTCAAGGGTGTAAAACCATTGCTCTGAACTGACTTACTTATTTTACCTGAATTTCATCCAGATATTGAACAAGTTCATAGTTCTTTTTAGATAACTGTGACCGGTAATCACTGTCTTCTCCTCTCCTTGACAGAAGTGATTCTTTTTGTGAATCTATTTGTTTCTGGTAGTCAATAATGTCCTGACGAAGCTGTTCGTTCTGGGGTTAGAGCAAACACGACAGTCCTTCATTAAAAATACTATCCAGAGCCAATAGAGAAACACTAGGACAATACTACTGAGGATGATAAAAGTCTATTAACTAATGCTCCCAGAGCATATATCTAATTCCCCAAGGTTTCACTACCCTTACAGCCTCACCTTTCTCTTTAGACGCTTATTCTTCAGTTAAGGACAGGAAAAGGATAATCAGAAACAAGAAAGGCAACATATAATTAAAACTAATATTTAAGTTTTAAAGGAAATAGAAATAAAGATAGGACAACTGAATATATTAATTGAAAATAGCCAAAGAAATTAAAAATATTAAGTATGAACCACATGAAAGAACATTAGAACTAGGTTAAAAAATTTAGATAAAACAATTAAAAGAAGAGAACATTGTGGACAGGCATTGGAGAGAAACAGTGATGGGGAAAAGGATAAATCAGATTTTAACTTAAATATTTTTGTTACAAGACAGAAAATTATTACTTAGCACATAAATAAAAAATAATACTACAACTTAAAAGATTTCATGAGAAACAAAATTATGAGAGTGCTAGACAAAGAATAAAAAGAAATCTATTCAAATGCTCCATTAGCTGATTAGGAAGCATAGTTATATAACAGAAGACAAGCTGGGCCCCCACAAATCCAAGAACATGATTAAACTACCTAATGGCCACATATTTAGGTTGACTTTGTAATTGCCTGAGACAAAGTCATCATAAAATCAGCTAGTATAATTATCATCAGTTACACAGACTACATTTCAGTTAAAATGCAAATTTAATTGAACATTTTATTTCAGGTAAGTCTTTGTTGAGCCACCATATATACTGAAATTTTCCACTAACCTCTCTTCTTAACTTGCTGTTTTCATTTTCTGCCTCCTCATTTCGAAGAGCCAACTAAAATAGTAAAAAATAAATCAATAAAACTCAAAAGTAATTCCATCTAAATCCCACATTAGCTTGTTGACTAAAATTCTAAATCCTTTCCAATAAAATAGAGTACATTTAGCTGTTAAAGACTACTAAAAATTTCATATCCCACAAGGACTCAAATAAAACAGAATTTTTCAGATTTTTACAAGTACAAAAACAGCTCAATTTTAAAGATTAAGAAAATAGAATAAAAACTATATATACCAAAAGCAACCTTAAAGGCTAGAAAAGACAAACACCTAAAAGTTACATGGCCTAATATTATAAGTGTTTGGGATCATTCTTCCTTTCCTTGGAAAAGACAGTCTTTGCCAAGGAAAAGACACTCTTTGCTCTTGGACAGAATAGCAGTTAATTGAAGCAATCGGAAGTCAGATTGGCTTGGGTTTATATTCTTTGATTATCAATCCACCTTAAGTATAAAAAAAAGCCATTTACTATCTCCTAAATTCATTTCATCTCCTTTGTTGACATGAGAAATATGATGCATATAAAGTGCTTAACATGATACTCAAGAAACAGAACACAGAAAATGTCAAGTGTTCTTTTCTTCACCTAAGACAGAGGCAGTTTCATTTTCTTCTGGACAGAAAATATATATACACACAATAATATGATGGGTTTTTATTAATTAGTAATCATAAAACATCCTTGTAATGGCCCTTTACTTTTCTGTTTTCTGCTGTACTCAAGCAAAAAAAAAAAAAAATCCAATCACAATAGCATGCAACAAACTTGGGAGATTCTATAAGGAGGCATATCATGGTTCTTTAGACACTAAGGGGAAGCAGGTAGGAAATAAAAGATGCCATTGGGTTAGCAGAGGAACTCTAATTATAGATTAGATAAGACTACTGAATCATTATTACATTTCTTGAGCATCATAATTCTGTTTTGGTTGTATAAGAGAATATTCACTTTTGGAGCCCTATTTAAGTGTACTGTATTTTGATGTAAAAAATTAAGTCTCAATTGGCTCAACAAAAGGAAAATGAATGAGATATAAAGAATTACACGTACAAAGATATGATAGAAATCTGAATTGATAACTATACAAAAGAAGAATATAAATATTGTTTCTCTTTCAATCTTTATGAAAATGTATTTTACAAAATAAAATATTTAAAGAAAACTCATAGTAACATGCAAGGCACAATGCAAATTTTAGAAGTTTGATGGTGATTAAAATGATGACTACTATTAATGTCTGGTATTAATTGTCCAATTGTATTCTGAGTTGGAAAGTTAAGAATTTAGTACTCAAGCATTCAGTGTTACTCTACAGTTTTCCTTTTGCTTCTCAAACTCCACACTCTTAACGGCTTTCTTTGAGAACAGCTGCTTTGTTATTTTATTAAACCTTTGTCAGAGATACATCTTACAATCACTGTTACGGCTTCATTAATATCTGTACTAAAAACCAATACAGTCTAATGATCCAGTGTTAATTGTGAATACGAAATTCAAGTAGTTGTTCTTTGAACATATTCAAAAGAACCTCAAATTCAATTGGACATAACTGAAATAATAATCTCAAACCTACAAACTATGATTGTGTTCCAAACAGCACCATTACATTGCCCAGCTGGAACTGTCCAG
Organism: Sigmodon hispidus; assembly: GCA_004025045.1. Classification (NCBI taxonomy): domain Eukaryota; kingdom Metazoa; phylum Chordata; class Mammalia; order Rodentia; family Cricetidae; genus Sigmodon; species Sigmodon hispidus. Next base: position 35,453 of record PVIH01003504.1, read on the forward strand.
TCCTCTCCCTCTTCAATCAATCACCACATCCAATTACATCTCTATCCCTCAAGTATGCCTTTGTCTCTTAACCCTGAGAGCTATTCCCTTAATTAGACCACCTTTAGTACCTACAAAGCAGAGTAAGTTTTACAAACACTGATCTGACCTGTCCTGTGTTCAACATTCTCTTCTAACATTTTGGAAGAGTTCCTTAGGACCTGGCCTTTCCCAGAAGTTCACTATTATTAAAGATGGGAACATAGGATAGGAGAGTGGTGTCAGCACATTCTTGAGTTGGACTGTCCCATTCACATCCTCACTTTCCATTCACTAGCTGCAACCATGGGCACTTACTTACTCCTTCATTTCTTCATTCGCACCATATCAGAAATGATTCCTACCTAACATATAGTAATTATCAAATAAAGAATGAGGAATCAATGCATACTAAGTATCTGGTACATGACAAAGACTCCATCTTATCTATGTTTCAGTTAAATGAGTAACTCTAGTTTTGAATATATTTTACTTTTAGTCTTGTGCCTTCTATCCCTATTCTCTTCTTTGACACTATATACATTTTAATTTCTGCTGTTATACTCACTTCTACTTCTAGACTCAGCTTATGCAATACACGCTGAACATCCAGATTGGTTTAAATAGTCCTCCACATAGTCTTACATCTGATGCACCCATAAGGTATTATCCCTATTATAAATTGTGTGTATCTCTTAGAACTAGAAACGTTTTACTTCCCAGCAAAGTTTGGCTGTGCTGTAATAATCATAGGTTAAAGATTAAAAAAAAAAAAAAAAGAAATATATACTCTAGCTGCTAGTATAGGGGCCATGTACTCATGGTTTCCAATTTTATATACCATATCAAAATTTGTTAAGTCATACAAAATTCACCAAATAAATCAGCAATAAGAAAAATGATTTGCTTATTTATGAACATGAAATACATTTCTTCATACCAATGTTCAAGACCAAAGTTAATTTTATATTATTCTAATGTCCTCAGAAAAAACTAAAGAATTACCTTCAAATTTATATCATTATAAGTAGGTAATTCCATTATATTTTTAAAATGTAACATCACAATGAATACTGCCACAAAAAGTTAGCTATATGCACATTATTCCTTAACAATAACATATAACTAAGAATTGATATGAAAGGCAATTATAAAAAGTATGATTAGTCATGTAAGATTATCTTAAACAATTAAGATTGATTGAAATAAATATGTCTCACTTGTTCATTAACTTTCTTTTCTTTATCCAACTCTTTTTCCATATCCTCTAATTCTCTATCTTTTTGTTCCAATTGCTTTTCAAGTTGGCGTATTTCATCCCGTAAAAACCGAGTGTCCCGTCCACCTGCAGACTGCTGAGCCATCTGAAAGTCATAAGCCAAAAATGAGTTCCTCCAACTATAAGCAATTCCTTCCTTTTTACTTATAGGTTCAAATGCATCAACAAACAAGAACTCAACTCTATATTTTCATTATGCTTCGACATCAGATATCTAAAATCACGGACATGTAAACACCATTTAAAAAGAACTTAAATGGTGGGTAGGGAGAAGGAAATTATCTGAAAAGCCTTGGAAGAAGAAAAGAATATTATCAAAATATATTTAAATTTAAAATTATTTTATATAATAAAATATAATTTAAAAACTGACTTATTTGGGCTTTAAATTCTAAATCAAAAAAACCATAAGCTTTCCTGAACCACAAAAAGAACCATGAAAAATTGGCTGCAGGCTCAATTACAGTAACAAAGGACATGGCACAGACTAAACTGTTAAGGCTTAGAGACTAGAAAGACTGCTCCCAAGACTCAGAAACCACCTTGGTGCTCTTAATTTACCCTTTCGCTGATACCATAAACTACTCAGAACAGATAGTACTTTGTACCATAGCAGAAATATCCTTTATAGTATTCATCATTGTCTAGTTCAGAAGTTATGTGTACAGCTGAATTGTATCACGTGTACTAAAGAACTGAATTTTTAGCTTTAACAAATATACATGTAAAACACTATGACTGGTTAATACTGCTTTATATAAAAACCAAGATAGACTCACTCTAAAACTTTCTTGACATTTAAATTCATTTTACTTCATATTCCTGTCAATTGGATTATGGCCTAAAATCTTGACTCATTAGTAACGTAACCTTGTCTCACAGTGAACACTGCCTACACGTTTCTGCTACTTTCTTCTTAATCAAATGTTTCTCAATCTTCTCTGCTCCAGGAAGCTTTGCACTGTATTCTCTTAAAGCATCTTCTAAAGTACATATTTTACATCCTAAGCTTTTGTTTATAACTAAATCCTTCTTTATTTCTTTACAAAGCTGTGATTACATTCTTTTAGGATACTGATTCCCTTGGAACTTTCTCAACAGGAGTTGTTCATTCCTTCAGGATCAAGACAGGGTGTCGTATTCTAGGTTTCCTCTATCCTACCACCTCCAATCATGCCATTCTTCTACCATCCTCTGTATATGCACTTGATGTGATTTCACAAGCTATCAATTATCCCACTCCAATACACTCATGAGAGAAGCAAACCACCAATTTTGTACTCATGTTTAAAAGTCTTTGGGAGCCAGGCACATGGTAGCTCACTCAGTCTTCCATCAAAAATCAACCTGTGTACTTTTCCCAATCCCATAACTTTCACATGAGTTTTTGTTTAGTTTTAGTTTTATAACCAGTCTAAAATAACTTGTTTCTTAAATCGCTACATTCTGCCAGTCATGTGTCCATAACAGATCCTTATCCAAAGGAACATTTTCCTTAGTTGTTCTTGGTACTTTCCCTTTAAAGAACTCAATGGACCCATCGGTCCTTGACTTGCCCTTACCCTGTCTCCAACCTCCCTGTCCCAACTATTTTGACACCCTACCTATTTAGTTAAGATTTAATCACCAAAACTCTATCTACTTTCCTACCAAGCCCTTCACCTGACACATTCTTCTATTCTTTATTAGCTGTCTGGCTAAATACTGGTACAGAGCCAATTCAACTCCATAAATTATTTAGTATAAAAATATTTACTATAAGTGCTTGATATTTTTCCAAGAGCTTCAAATACAGCAGGAAATATGAAATACCTCATCAGAGTGAAGTCAAAATAACAGGGACTAGAACTCCAATCTGACCGTAAATCCCCAAGTCTTCAGTCTTTTTCCACAGGACTTCTTAAATTTTGAGCTTGCTGTTTTCCATTCTTCAATCTTACAGATGAGCTCATTTCCAACCTCTCAACTTCTCAGCACTAAACTCACAGGCAAGAAAAATTCTGTACACATCTCCTTTTCCCTGTGTCCTTCTTTCAAAGGCTAATCCTTTTGTATGACACCCTTTCTTACCTTTGAAGAATCTCCATGTGTTTACTTCCTACACCACCTCACCTCAATTACTACCAAGATGTCTATATAATTTCCTGGACTGGAAGCTCCATTCAGATGGCAACTGTTTTTATTTTATTTGATGTTCAATTCTTAGAAATCAAACCACAAAAATATATGCTATGCAATGGACAAACTCTTGAGAACAAAATTTTCCTTGTATTTTTCAACCCAGTAATAGAAAAACTTAAAAACAACGTAAGATAATGCAATTGATAACAATTACACTCAAGGAAATACAAAAGGACATACCTCCAGTTCATTTTCCAGTTTCATTACCTTTGTCTTTAATTGATTTTCTATTTAAAAAAATACAAATGTTTCAATTGGTTAAAGAATGTCAATAAAACAGTAGAATATATGAAATCCAAGTATCAGGCATTCTCGAAATGTCTTGACCTCCTGAATGAGTGAAGTAAGTCTTGAGGCAATGAACAAGGCCATGTCAGGCACTCCCAAGCCTCAGAACTATGGCAGATGGCAGAGCTTCCCTCTGAATGAGTGTGGATGTTGACAGTGTGCACAGAAAATGCCACAGCTTTCTTCCTTCTGGTGTTGATGGCTCCCCTACAAAGACTACTCCTACCCAGTTTAGCTCAATCTGCCTCCTTATTCAACTGTATACCAGAAACCCTGCCTCCTTGCTTATCTGTAGATAAATCACCTCACTTCATGTTCAGCTGTACACTGTACTCAACAATCTTGCCTTTTTTCAAGTGTATATAATAAAGATACTGAGCTTCTGAGTGTTGCAGGTTCCCCAGTAAAGAACCTAGTTCACCCAAACCCAGCTTTTCTTGGTGCTTTTGTGTTATCTTGCTGTGGGATAACTTGTACATTGTAAAGATTTGTCCCTCATATTGGTTTAATAAAACGCCAACTGGTAGGTAGAAAGGCAAAAAGTATAAGGTGGGTAAGCAGCCTAGGAGAATTTTGGGAAGAGGAAAGGCAAAGAGGCCAGCCAGACACAGAGGAACAAGAAGAGAAAGATGCTAGACTGAGTAAAGGTACTAAGCCAAATGGCTAAACATAGATAAGACTTATTAATTCAAGTGAAAGAGCTAGAAAGCAATATATTTGAGCCACTGGACCAGCAGTTACTAAAATATTAAGCCTCTGAGACAATTATTTGGGAAGTGGCTGCTAGGTATTTGAGAGTTTTTGGTGGGACAGAAACTTCCAACTTCATTGTCTTTTCTTCATCTTCTTACCACATCAGTCAGGTCAACCCCTGAAAGGATGCAAGGACCTGGTATCTTTCAATATAAACTGAATATGTATTTTGTAGAATATGATACATTAATTTTATGCTGACTAATAAATAATGGAATCACAAGGTTTTTCTTTTTTCAAGACATTTACCAAATTTTGCTTGTTCTTCTCCAGCCTTTTCCACTTCTTCCAAAGCCAGCTCTACTTCTTGAGCTTTCATCTACATATGAAAATGAAAGAGAAAATATAAACAGTGAAAATGAAAATCTCAGTCTTCAGTGTATACAACAGCTAGTACTCACAGTAAGTAGTTGTTCAATAAATACTTAACCTATAAATTCTAGAATGTGAATATTTTGAATCATCTCTGATTTTTCCTTTAAGCTTTATATACACTATTTTAAATGTTTTTGTTATCTTTTTTTTTTTCCTATTCTGATTGTTATAATTCTGGAATATAATTTTATTTATTAAATCCTTATTACAACTGGAACTTCTCAGCTCCAATTCCTTTCAATCTGTACTATGCAACACATCTAACTTTGCCTGCTTAAGCACATTTCTGTATCTACCGATTATATTCAAAAACCTTTATTCGATCCTAAACTGCTAATTACAAAAAATACAGCCTCAGTCCCCCAGACAGTATATCCTAAACTACCAACTCAGTATCTGCTTATCTGCAGCCTGCAACATATTTTCTACATGTACTTACCCTAATGTAAAAATTAAGTATGTATCCTTTCTCAGTATTTATTTATGAAGAATCTAGACTCCTCCTACCATTTCACTGTTAGCTTCTAGGGGAGACATTTTGCATTTTTACTTGAACTTCTGGCTATAGTCATATTGTTTGTTTTTAATTCCTTTTTCCCTACACACTGTATAAGGATTTTTAGAGCAGAAACTAGATTTGCTATGCATAGTACAACCCACATTCTTTAAATCTACACTAGTACTCATTTTGGAGGGTTGACAAATGATTCCATTAAAGGTTAGTTTACATAAGAATATTCTTGCATTTCCTCAGTTAGCTAAATATCCTCTCTGTACATACCTTCATTAATGACTGAGTAATTCTGAATAGATGTATCATGTTCTCTTGATCTTCATCTTTTAGTTCATTTACTTCCACCTAAGAAAACAAAATAAATAAAAATGGATTATTTCATGCTCTGTACAGAAGTAGAAGCACTCTTTAGTTATTTCAAGAAGCAATTTCAATTAATCACATAGTACACATCTATACAGATTATTCAGTACCTTGGATAAGGAAACCAATAAGTTATCAGCCAACTCTTCTTGGCGTGGTAGGTCATCTGGGTCAACTTTGATTAATTCTTTCCAGTTTATGTTAGGTGGCATCTTGAATTATTTCACTGTCTTTCGGCTCCTACAACAAGACAGCATTTAAAAATAAATGGCATTGTAGTGTTTACATTATCATTCTAACTCTCTGGGTGTTGGCAAAGAGCTATGGGCTTACTGAACCTCAAACAGATGCATGGGCAAACAGCCTCGATGAGAATTATAGTCCACCTGGCACACACTATCTGATAATGTACACGCTCATTTATTATTTCTTTGCTAAAACGAAGTCCTAAGACCACATATCCCATACCGTCAATGATGATACCAACTCCCAGGTGTTTGGAAGTTTGAAAATGTCCTCCGATTCTGAGAAATTACGAGAGGATTTATTTTAAGTGTACAAATAAAGACCGAACTGGATGAAGTGTGAGAGGAACCAAAGTGAATGAAGAAGGCCGAGCACTGCGGCCAGGAGGCTAGAAGGATGGGGTAGGTAGACTGCATTCTGTCCCTCAGGATTAGGAACCTGTGAAAGACATTAAGCTGCTCCGGCTCACAGGGATTCACCTACCTAAAGCAAGCCTTGCAACCTGCGGCAGTCGCTCATCTATAGAGACCACCCTGCGGGTTCGGCCGCTGCCCGGGGCCTCTCTTCCAAGAGCTGTCCGCGCGCACTCCGACTCCCGCCAACTCTTCCCCCATGAACCAGCCAAAGCGGCAGCCGCTGCTAGGCGACACCACTCCCCGCCCAACCAAGGCCGGAAGTAGGCCCCGGATACTAGGAGCGACTACATTTCACGACGGTGGGAAAAGCTTTACGGCTAGACTTCCCGCCAAGGCCTTATTCAGGATGATGGGAAAGTCAAGAGAAGACGACTCTATATCCCAGAGTGCAGTTCGGCCTTGCGGCTGTGCATGCTGGGACTAGAAGTCTCGGAGCAAGAACAAGCGAGTTCCCGGCGTGCAATGCGGGCATCTGCGGCCGCCCAGGAGAAGCTGGGAAAGGGACCGGACGCGGGAGTCGCAGTGCCTCGGCTGCTGCCAACCCGGTGGCCCGGGCGTGGCGAACTATGCCGCTGTTTTCCGCCGGGTCCCTCACTGAACTGTCCCAGAGGCTTCCCTGAACCATCTCCTGGCGGACTCGTCCTCAGGTGAGATCGGGGTCAGCGGCTGGGAGGAGATCCGGGGAGCATTTTAGTTTTAGGGAAGCTCTAGCTTGGGGTTGGAGGGCCAGCGGGATCTTGCAGAGGTGGGAAAGACTCCTCCCGCTTTTCAGGTATGTGCTAGGGGCTCCCAGTTAGTGGCTTTCGTGAGAAGGAAGTAAAAACAAAAGTTTCTTGCTTCCCTGAGATCTAACCTGCTTTGAGAAAGTAGAACTGGGGGCCCTCAAGTTCCAGATCGGGAGTGAGTGGAGGGAGCATCGGGAAGGGCAGGCTCTCGGCTCGCCCGCCTAGCCGCAGCTTGAGAATTGTAGTGGTTTTTAGGTTGTGAAAAGCGGAGTGAAGGCCAAGGAAAGGGGGCCACGCCAGTTTCAGGGATTCTGTCATCTGCTGGGTACCAGTGGAGGGGTTCTTAGGTGAAAGCTCCTTCTCCGGTCTTACTCAGGAAATTTTTACCCATTCCATAGCTATTATATCCCAGCAGGTAACTTAGGAAGCTGTAGGCTTCTGTTTGAAACAGTATGTCTCATTTACACACACACACACACACACACACACACACACACACACACACGCAGTGATTAAAAGAAAAACTGTAGACAGTTAAAATTTACTTTTGAAAAACTTTCTGTACAAACCGTGTGGTTGAGAAAAACAAGAATTAGCTCAGGGGAAAATGGTATTTAAAACAAATATTAAAGACATTTATCAGAGTTGTAGGATTGGTGACCGTGTTTTTCCAAATACTGTTCAGTTTGTGCATTTTTCTTGATAGAGGTCCAGCAAATGGCGTGTTCCTCTAAGAGATTGAAGCTCAGAGAGGTTCAACACCTTTTTCTCATTGACTGTGGACACATCACTCAGGCACTCTTGAAACTAGTATTTGTGAAGTAGATAAAATGGTTGCACTTCTCTTTTACTGTTTTACACATTAATATTAAATTTTAATTGTATTTTGCACATCTTAATTTTATAGCTTGGTTTATTCAAGAATGTGAATTATTTTCCATGTTCATTTTGTCAAAAATATTGAGATGAAAACAGTATTTATTGATACTATATGTTTATAGTACTAATATGTTTAATGGTGTAATATATAAGAATTTGTTTTTAATCACAAACATTGATATTTTCTCTTGATTTTAGTGCATACTTTATTTTACCTAACTTATTTACTGGTTTTGTGGTGTTTGTATTGGTTTCCTGCCCCCATTTCCCTCTTTCTTGTTAATATTTGTAATATCTTCAAGGGTGCCTAGTCTCTTCAGAAATGAGAGTATGTCCAGAGAAGTAGTTAACTAATAAATAAGTGATGAAACTAAGACTGTAGATCTCAGTGGCAATCATAACTAAAATATAAGCTTTCTTAAATTCCATTCTCTAATGTGCTGATATATTTTATATTCAATAAAATCAGTCTGAAATATCACCACACTTTAATTTATCTTAACAGTATTTTGAATTAATACACTGTTTGACCTAAAAATACAGAAGAAAAAAAATTATTTTGTGATTCCAGGACTTTATCTATTGTACCTAACTGTGAGTCTGGACATTTACCTGGGGTTCTGATTAATGATAAGTAATTTTTAAATGGCTAAGTTAGTTTTTCATCAGAATGTCTTTATTTTTCAAATTTTCCCAAGAGCTAGTTTTATTCGAGAGTTTTGTGAATAGCCTTGTTGCAAGAGCACTTGCCTGGACTTGTATTCTTTCAAACCTGGGCTTGTATGAACAGTTTTATCTAGCCAAAATCATTCTGTGAGAAAGCCTTGTCAGTAATTGTTACCTGTGTTCCCTGTACCAATTACTTAAATCCATTACCTGTCTATTGCTCACATACTGCTCTAGTTTCTAAAGTAATGCATGACCATAAGAAATTTATTAACTAATGTCTAGTAAGGTAAAGGTGTTTTTCAAGATTTCTTTTTATAGAAGGAGCTTTATGTTCAGGTAGAGGAATGCATGTATAACGAGCAGACACTTGTCTCTCTTTAGCTGAAGGATAAGTATGATTCATTGTGAATACAGACTTTGTAAACAAAAGTTCTGTAGACGTCAAGATGGTAATAAATAAAGGAGGCTGTAGAGAAGGTCTGAATGATTTTGTCGATTACCCAAGAAACAGAATGGAAGGAATTAGCTTTGCCTATAGTTATCATATTATTAACCCCCCCCCTCACCGAAGAACTCAATGTAATTTTGTTGAAAAAATTGAATTTATATCTATAATAGTTCATGAGTGACCTTTGATTACATATGCACATATGCTGATAACTCTTTTTGTAAGCAAACAAGTTGGACATACCATTTACTGAGATTGTATGCATGTGTAAAAATGCTAATGCTCTCAATGAACCTTGTCTAGTAAGGAGTACTGTATCAGCATTTTTTACCAGCTCTGTCCTGCAGGAAACCTTCAACGAAGCCATAACTACACTCAGGACTTACTAGGATTAATTCTCCCTTTCATGGTACATACCTGTGGGAAGTCTTTAAAACCTGTTATCCTAGCCCCATTATAACTACCTTGCAATTATTCTGGATCCCACTGTATTTGATAACAGTTTTTTGTTTTTTTTTTGTTTAACTAGCAGCAAAGGTAGACATTATGGTACATGACTGTAATGTCAGACAGTCTGTGATGCTTTCTGAAGCAGAACAGTCTTGAGTTTAAATAGAGTGGGCTACATAATAAGATCTTTTAACACACACACATTCTCACACACAAACAAAACATATTAGATGATAACAAAGCACTCTACTACTGAACTACATTCCCTGCCCTTACATGGGATTTGGTTCTTCAGAGAACCCTCAAACACCCATGAATCTGAATATAGTAGTCAAGTAAGCAGCTTTTTGTTCTCCTTTTTTCTATCTTAAAATTATTAATAATAAAATGTGTGTGTGTGAACAAGAACATGAAGTACCATATCTACATAAAAGTGCAGAACATATCTCATTTGCAGTGAGCCTAAGACTGGGGAAGAGAACAATTCTCAAATCAAATTAAGAGATTGGATAATTCCATTAGATCTGCACATTATTAGTGCATGAATTCTATTTAGTACGATAATAAAACCTAGAGCCAGATATTGGGGAAAAGCTGAAATATTAGAGAGAACAAAACAGCCAACCCTCACCTCAGGCATCTCCTTGTTAGATCCTATCTTCAGGAGTCCTCAAACTGAAGCTGGTAAAAGGGCAGAACTTCTGCCTTCTTCTGTTTTATATTCTCTCCCACCCCCAGCTACTTTTTTATTCAGCATTCCTAGAGCTAGGATTAAAGATAGGTGATATCCCCTGGCTCTGTTTGGCTTTGAACTCACTGAGATCCATAGGATCTCCGCCTCCCAAGTGAGTCACCACTCCTTGACTTTCATGGGTTGGCTCTGTCCTCTGATATTTGAGGCTATTCTTATTGAATATGCAGTATTCACCACATCTTATAATTACTGAATGGAACTTCTGTAACTTAAAAGTACGATAACTTTTAAATTATGCCTATCTATATAGATGCCAGGGATCTATCTGACATTATTAAACTGATACTGTATTCTTTAATCTTTAGCTTAAAAACACTAAACTCCTTAATTGGCAGCATTTACAAATTAGAGGTAGTTTTTCTTGAGCCTTCTCTGCCTTAGTAGTTCTTTCATACTTTGTCTGAATAAATCTATGTTTGCTCTCTTTTAAAAGGAAGAGACACATGAATTTGGGAAATGAATTTGTAGGGAAGAAGCAGGATAAAGAGGAATGGAAGGGAGAGGTCAGATTAATTTATATACATGAAATTTGAAGACAACAAAATTAATAAAAAGCACCCATAAAAAGAAAAAACGTGGCATGTTTTAAATCAAAGCTGCATTTATAATTTGAATGTATTCATTTTTATTAAGTACTTAAATGAGATGCCTAATTTAATTAGTTAATGCCAAACATTGTCAGTGTAATTATATGTCATTAAACGATGGGAATGTGTTTTTTAAATGTGTATTATTAAACCAATGTCATTGTGTGATCATTCAAGAGTGTACTTACATAAATTGTGAAAACCTACTCATTAGGCAATTTAGTCCCAAAAGTCACCATTCAGCATGTATTTTGTTGATCACAATGCCATGTATTGCATAGCAACTTCTCTAACTTCCATAAATCTAGTAAATTAAACTCAAAACTAGCAACTCTTACATTGTTATAATTTATATATAAATTAATTAATATTTTATATTGCATATTATCACAAGTACTCTGTTGTAAAACTTGCTTGTCAATTTCCAGTATACCTAATTGATCATATAATATAAACCCAGAGCCAGATATTGAGCCAAATGCTAAAAGACCAGAGAGACAGGGGAACAAGTCATAGCCACTTCTCAGCCCAAAGGGGAAAGTCCTGTCTCCATAAGTCAACTGAATGGGGAAGTGAAGGCAACCAGAAGGCTGAAATGGAAGGGGCTGAACTCCTGCCTCCTCCCTCCTTATGTTCCTTTCTCAAACTTCCTAGTGCTGGGTGGGATTAAAGGCCTGAGTGCTTCCCAAGTACTAGGGGCAGAGGCATGAGATGCGAAGTGTTGTAATGATGCCATCACTGCTTGGCTCTGTTTCTCTCCTGTGCTGAGTTAATCACATGTAGCTCTATATGGCCTTGAATTTACAGAGATTCAGAGGGATCTCTGCCTCTGTCTCCTGAGCTAAGATTAAAGGTGTATCACCACTGCCTGACCTCTATGACTCACTGTGGCTGGCCCAATCTGATCTATAGGCAATCTTTATTTGATAGACAATATATCACCACAGTCTCATATTAACATGTTTGTTTTATTAAAATGTTTAATCAAAGAACACATTTTCATTACAAGTAAATTGATCTTAGCAAATCTGGGACCTAAGAGGTTCCAACTTTATATAATACTTAAAAAAAAAAAAAAATCTACCTCATAATGGATACCTAACTTATTTTCCTGACTTACAGGGTGTGCGTATGGGGGCAGGGAGGAATTTAGTAACAGTTCTTCATTGCACTCTGTTTGAGAACACTGTCTTCCCACGGCCATCATTCAGAAACCTAACATGCTATGGTTGTCATTCTGCATATTTCTTCTGCCACTGCTTTATACTGTTTAGTAACTTTGATATGAAATTTCCCCAGAACTTCATGTGCTGAATTCTTGTACAGTATTCAGAGGAGACATAATCTCTTCATACTTGAGTGGGCTCTTGAGAAGTAGTAAAAGCTGGTCGGTCGGTGGAACCTGACAGAAGATATGGGTCTTCATGCCTTTCTTTTTCTCCCTCTTCTCTCTTCTTCTTACCTGCTCTCAGCTTAGCAGCTTACATCTTTCATTCCTTCCTGCCATGCTGTTCTCCCATGCCGCAGGGCCAGCATGAATCAGGAGGTAGCCAGTTATTGGACTTGGTGAATTGTCGCGCGCAACCCAGCATGAATCAGGAGGTAGCCAGTTATTGGACTTGGTGAATTGTCGCGCGCAACCTTGCCAGCAAGGAAAGCGCAACACCCAGGATCTTCTTTCAGCAGTTTATTTGGGACCTTTACAATTGTTCTCTCTTTGTTCTTCTCTCTGCTTCTCCTTCTCCTCCCCCAGGAAACCCCACCCACTGACTAGAAACTCTCAGGGCATCCAATCCCAATAAGCCATGTGGGCACAGCTCATAGGTCCACATACGCAACAGCAAACCACGCCCCAGGCTCAAGCCAAATAAGGAGTTGTTTATCAAAAGAGAGCACTCACCCACGGGGGTGGGGGTGGAGGCTGGAAATCAGCACCATCTCTAGGACACAGTAGCAGGCAGCTCTCTACAGTGAATCCCCTTTCCCTTACTTTAAGAATATCCACAACTATCTCCTTAGATGTTTGGCTGCCACCGCTGGGTTCAGTTCTGCACTTTGCACATCTGTCTTTTACTAGCATACACTAGTTAGTATGAAACTTTCACTAACGTAAAACACCTCTAGTCCTCTTTTCCATGGATGTCTTTTGGGTTTGTGAATGCAATTTTTTACTTTGAAAATCTTTTTCTCATTGAAATTTGATGCACTTTCTTTGAAGCACTGGTGGTTTGTGGGATTTATTCTAAATTGTATCATTGGCAAAAAAAGTTTTGGGTTTTTGTTTTGTTTTTTATTTCTGGTTTAGGATATAAAA